>JAFVLL020021722.1:0-43243 GCA_021397915.2 Tor tambroides
CGTCGGGAGCCTGGTGAAGGGCGGCGAATAAGGGACGGGGTGGTGATGACATGAAAGGGGGGGAGGCAGCCAACTCGTCACAATATATATATATAAAATATACATGCACTTTTTTCACAATTTGTTTTTTCAACATTTTTATTCGAATTCCTTATTGGGTGGCAATTTTATCGTATGTGGATGCAACTCCATCTAATCTCTTTTCTAATTGTGCTTTTGATAAATGGAGTTGTTAATGTTTGTTCATGTAAATAAATGCCAATGTTTATAATTAGTACTTATTTGTGAGTCAACACTTGAATGTCAAGTTTAATCAATATGCCAGTCGCATTTAACAGATGCTGTCTATAGTATTTGAGAAGGTCTAGCTGAACAATATTACGTAACAGCCTGCTGATTGCAGTCTTTAATGCCATTGTGATATTTAAGCCCACTGGTACTGAAACACAAACACTCACACAAGTTCTTTTCTAATTTCTGCACGTTTAATGATTGTTGAGATATGATTAAGTGACATTGCATATACAGGATATGAATGTGAGCGTATCAAGTGTCTTTTCACTATATAAAACTTCATAATAGTGCTCAATACAAATATAGATCGTAAAAACCTATTAGATGGGACCATTGCATTGACCATAACAAGGCCATATTTTGAGAAATTATACATGAAATTCAGCGTTTTCTTCTTCAGGCAGATACTTTTAACTTCTGGGAGTTTGAAACTGAAGTCAAGAAGTTCATGTTAGACTGAAACCAGGGACTCAAGGATGGAGTTTATGGTGCATTTTCACAAAAATGCAGTGCAGTTTCACAACTTCACAGTCAGAATACGGCCCCTCGCTGGGTTTAAATGTGTCGCTATGTTCTTGGAAACAAATATGTCGCTACATACTAATTTAACCTAGCAAATGAACAGCTTCTGGTGCGTGGTAGAGGAGCATACGTGAATTGAAGGGTCTCATCAACATGTCAGAGCAGGGGTGCACAAAGAAAAGACTGTATTTGATCAGCGCATCTTAATGAATAAACAGCTGTGCAAACTATACAATAAAGCTTTTCATTCTCCTACTCTGTATGAATAAATAGATTTATAAATACTTTTTTTTGCTGCTTTTCTGTAATTTCTGTGTCTAAGCACAGAATGACATCATTTCCAATAATGCCTTGAAAAAAAAACAGATATGTAGATACTTGTAATTAAAACTAGTTTTGTGATTCAAAACTGAATGAAGAAAATAGAAACATAAATATTAGTGTTGTACATCTGAAATATACTCCTGATAAAAGCTCTTTATAGATATCTGCACATAAACATATGACTCTCTTATGACATGCAATACGGAAAACATGAACTGGAAGTGGCAAACACAAACATAATCCACCAGATCTTTTGAAAACACAACTGCTTTTCCCCCCCAAAGATTTTAACATAATAGTTTAATAAACATTTTAAGTGATATCTTTTTAAAAAATATACAATTTATCAGTCATAGCCTTGTAGTATACAACATTTGATATTTTCTCAGAGGTTTGATGTGCACCTGGTTTTCACATGAAGCTACCTGAGCACCAGGCTTGATCACAGTAACACGCTACAGAGTCGCTCTATAGGACCGGACACGATAAAAAGGTTGATTTAAGATGGTTCGCTGGGTTAAAGCCGACCCCTGGCTCTAGTTGGTAAACTATCTCATCACCCTCTTTCAAAATTCTCTATTTTTTGCTGTAAAATGTAGTTTTAAAGAAAAAGCATTAGCAAAGTAAGAAAAAAAATGTGCAAACACTTTAATTATATTAAAACTTTAAAGTAATAGTTCACCCAAAAATTAAAATCTGCTGAAAATGTACTCAGCCTCAGGCCATCCAAGATGTAGATGAGTTTGTTTCTTCATCAGAGCTGATTTAGAGAAATTTAACAGTACACCATGTGATTACATCTCGTCAAGTGAAAAGCTGTATGGTTATAAGAAACAAATTCATCATTAAGGCTCTTTAACTTTAAACTGTCGCTTCTGGCTAAAATACGAGTTAAACATCTCGTGGAAAAATCTTCCTCTAGTGGAGAAGTCCATCTCCGTTGTCTTCTAACATCAAAATTCACCTAAACATTTGTTTTCACTTGTAAACAGTTTTTGAGCTGTGCATATTTTTCTCCTGATTCAGACGAGACAGCTTTTTCTTTGGAGAAACTGATATTGTACAGTAGATAGAGGACTTGGTTTCAAGTTAAAGTGCCTTAATGATGGGTTTGTTTCCTGCAAACACGCAGCTTTTCGCTTCACAAGATCTTAACTGATGGACTGGAGTGGTGTGGATTATTGCAATGTTTTTATCAGCTGTTTGGACTCATTCTGACGGCACCCATTCACTGCAGAGGATCCACTGGTGAGCAAGTGATGGAATGCTACATTTCTCCAAATCTGTTCAGATGAAGAAACAAACTCATCTACATCTTGGATTTCCTGAGGGTGAGTATATTTTAAGCAAATTTTCTCTTAATTTTTAAGCAAATTTTTACTCATTTACAAATATTAACAGAACAATTTCTAAGTATCTGAATGAAAATGAACACTTAAGCAGGATGCCTAAATAAAAGTTATATAAACATTTTGTTAAGTAAAAACCCCAGTTAGGTTTAACCAATCAGAATTTGTGGACAATAACCATATTGATTAGTGTAGAAATACAGGAAACCTCCTACTTCTAGCAAGTACTACAAGGAATTGGGTTAAAGCACAGATTAGCAATTCACGCTGGGTCAAAATGTGCTTTTTAAAGGACATTAGGATACTTTTATGAGAAGGCACAAGTCAGGAGCCGGGTATCCAAACGTTTTAAAGGGTTTATGGAGCTCAGTCAACACCCTCATTAGGTACAAGGTGCACGGCTCTCAAGATCAAGCGCTTCCTCCACACAGGATGGCAGCGTCCTAAATTTCTCAGCAGCTGACACTTGGGCTCTTGACAGGATAAGAAAGTAAGTAGATGATGCCAAATACAGACAAAATCTGCAGCTTTTATCTTGGAAGTTAGAAATTCTTTAGTGGCCATGTCCTGACCTAAATTTCTTCCAAAACCATTAGTTGAGGACATTCACAACACAGCTGGAATAATTCCCTAAAGGATGATTTGATTTGCAGCTAAAAAGTCATTCATTTTCAGTTGGAGTTGGCAATTTGAATAAAGAGCAAAGTTGAGCTTAATTTATCCAAATGTGCAGTAGATGTCACATGATCCGCCTCCTGATTCAGTTGGTTACTGTTGTTTAGTTCAGAATGCGTACTGCAGTGACTTATGGGTGCAAATTGTTATTTGCAGCATCTAAACCAACTCAGGGGGGTGTTCTCCTTTCTAACCTAGTTATTTTACTTTTGCATTTGTTTTCAGAAATGCTGCGAGGTTTGATTTATATCCAGATACTGGAATTGGATTTCGTTTTCAGGCTTTAACAGGTAAGACCTTTGAAAGAGGGTGGTGATTTTCATACAAAACACAATGTGAACATTTATATAATTGCAAACATTATTTTATGGTGTAGAAACAAATTCATCTTCACAGCACTCCCTCTACACTACATCCATCTATTGTAGTTCAGGTCGGGGCAACACGCGACATGGGCATTTAAGGAGAAATCAAAATATATAAACATTTCATTTGAATACGGGGACATGGTGAACACACAAAAAAAAGAAAAAAGAAAGAAAATCCCTCTTAAAAAAATACTATACATCTACTCACTTTAAATACACACTTTAAGGCCATGAGGACCTAACAATTCTAAGTGTAGCTTCTTTGGAGCGACGTGATCCTAACAGTTCAGATCGGGCTGCTTGTGCTGTTTTGTGTCTTCAGAAAGAGTGTACATAATAGTTTAGTTTTAAAGCAACAGTTCACGTAAATGTGAAAATTCTGACATGGTTTATTCACCCTCATGTTGCTTTACATCCGTATGCTGTTCTTTTTTCCACAGAACACAAAAAGAGAATGTTCGAAAAATATTTAAACAGCTCTTTTCCATGCAGTGACTGTTAAAACTATAAAAACATTTTTGTTAAATGAAATAAGGCTGAAAAAATAAAATATAAATATTAGATTAACTTTAAAAAAAATGTAAACAAATTAGAAATGTTGCCTTGTCAACTAACTGAATAAAACTAAATTTAAGCTGAATCGAATATTTTAAAAACAATAAAAATGACAAAACCACATAACAAAATTACTAACACTTAAAGTAAAATGAAAAAAAAACCTACTAAAACTGAAATTAAACTAAATTTAAGCTGAATCGAATATTTTAAAAACAATAAAAATGACAAAACCACATAACAAAATTACTAAAACTTAAACTAAAATAAAATGAAAAAAAACCTACTAAAACTGAAATTAAACTAAATTTAAGCTGAATCGAATATTTTAAAAACAATAAAAATGACAAAACCACATAACAAAATTACTAAAACTTAAACTAAAATAAAATGAAAAAATAAAAAAACAAATGTAAAATATATATAATCATTATAATAGTATAGAAATAATACAAAAATAACACTGGACAACTCACACTGCATAAACTGCAAAATATCCTAATCTTAAAAAGCATTTTTTGTCTATTTTTGTATTTACTTTCCAGTTAAAATATGTATTAAGAAAAACAAATAAATGTACTTGAAGCAATGCTAAAAAAATATTATTTAGATATTTTATAATATACTTATAAATATGGACTTATAAATATAGTCTTAATATACTGAATATTAAGACTCTGTAATCATACACAAGTGTTTTGTATTTTGTGTTACTGGCACATTTTTTTTCTTATTTCTTGAAAGAAAGCAAGCATCTAAATATGTTAGTAAACTTTATTTTAGAATTCCAGTGGCAAAAGTTTAGTGAACAAAAATTATACAGTCATAAATTTTCAGCTCACATAACGTATGGCTTCAGAGGACTTTAGAGCCCACAACTTGTACAGACTACATTTAGTTGTGCTTTTTATAGTGTTTTTTCCACTGTAAATTGTCTTTATTCTGAAAAAAAAAAAAAAAAAGCTGTGAAAAGATTATTCAATTTATTTTGTGTTCTGTAAAAAACAACAACAACATTAACAGCTTGGAACAACATGAGGTTGATTAAATAAAGACAGAATGTTCTTTTTAGGTGAACCGTCCCTTTAACAGGTGTGATCTGATCTATGTGTGTTGGTCAGACTAGGCTGCGTGTCCCGCTGGAGTACCTGCGTTGGCTCAGCAGGTGGCGTGGCGGCGGAGGGGTCGGGGGGCAGAACTGATGCGGGTGATGATAAGGAGGTGGCGGGGGAGGGAGGGGCGGCTGCTGCTGCTTGCCTCCCTCTCGTGACCTGGTGGGCGTGGAGACGGCCGATTGGATGAGGCGATGGGCGGGGTTGTGGCTGAGGAAGGCCTCCACGTGGCCACGCCCAGCAGAGTCCACCACGATTACCTTCACGATCTGCTGGCACTGGATCAGGGTGTCGGGGGAGATGGTGAGGGCGGAGCCAGGGGCGGGGCTAGGCAGGACGGCCAGGTGTTGCTGAGCGCTGGGTGGGGCCAGAGGAGAGCTGAGTTGGTACGTTTGGAGCCTGTTGTGAATTGACACCTAGTTTAGAAACAGCCAGAAGCAGGAAGCGTTATCAGCCTGGCCTGCTGCACTCTCACGGCCCTCTGGTGCGGAAACACACGACAAGGCCATGCCACAGAGCATGCAGGCGGCAAAACACGGCACCACTACGTACATACAGCGCGGTCGGAGTGGGTGAAAGGGGTGATGCTGACTTCCTACTGCTGTGATTAGGATACTTAACTGCTATCTTATGCATGTCCTTTTATTACTGTGCTGCTAAGCAAATGTAGAATATTAATAAATACTGTAATAGTATAGAAATAACACTGCCCTGCATCATATTTGCTGAATTAAATCCAATACGTGTTTCTTACTCATGATTCCAAAAATAGTGGCTGTTTTGCTCTTGCATGTCAGTTTTTTTTTTCACAAAATATGTGCATTTTGTTGCACTTTTGCTTTTGACAACCATTTGTAAGGTGAAGAAGTCTTGTATTATCACTTAATTGGTAGAAAAACCACCACAAAGACATGATGTCTGTCTTACTCTGAGCCAGGTTACTACTGTTAGTTCAATTGTCAGCCAATTTTCCTGTATGAATGATTCTGAAGACATTATTTTATGCCTAATCCTGATTTTAAGGTTATGGTCAGTGACAGAAGAAAATGCAAACATGACCCAGATGTTTTTACTACATCCAAGCGACAGAAAATTACAGATTTTGTGAAAAATGTTTATTTTGCTGAAGTTCTTTGACATTAAATGAAGTATTTGAACATATTTCCCACTCCTTTGAAGACTTAGAAAAAAAATCTTCATTTTTATTTTGTAAAAACTAAATAAATAAACTGTACATGATGGAAAGTAGTATAAGTAGTATTATTATGCCTTTTTCTGTAAATCAGAAGAATTTTACATTCAAAATATCCTAAGTATTTTCTGTCTGTTTTTGAATTTATCTAATAATACTTTTATAATATTTTTTAAAATTAATAATAATAGTCTGTATCTTTAATATAAATTATAAAACTCAAAGTATATTTTGTCGTACTGCAATGGCAGATTTTTTTCTTTTTTCTCCAAAAATGAATTTTTCTTCTTTTATTTCTTCTTAAAATTGTATTTATTTTAGTTAGTGGAAAAACAAGTGCAGAAAATCTGCCTGAGCATGCAGGCAAAACACAGCATGACTACATACATACTGCACGGTCGGAGTGGGTGAAAGCAGGTGATGCTGACTTCCTTCTTAAACTGCTGTGATTTGGATAATTAACTGCTATCTTATGCATTTCCTTTTATTACCGCGCTGCTAATCAGACTGTTATATTTTTATCCGTCTGTAAGAAGCATTAAAGTGCCCCCTCGAGGGCCTAGACGCTTGGCAGCGAGGGTCCTTATTGCATGCTGGGTAATTTGCATCTTGTCTTGATAGACCTTGTTTGCATGTGTATACGTGTTATGTGTTTGGCATCTCGTGAAAGTGCATTCGTGTAGCCTGTCTGTCCACAGTAACCACAGCTCGGTCCTTTCATTTTGCCTCTTTTTAATGAAGTATTTGAATTTTAATGACTTCCAGTGCAAGAGCTATTGAAACTATTGCCAATGGTGTTTCTGGACGTGCATTGCAAATCTTATCTTTGTTATTCCACAAGCAATAACATTTTTTTTTTCCTCTGGTAGGCAAGTGGATTTTGATATGCAATTTGCAAGCCGCTTTTTATTCTGTGATCTAATGTACACCACCATTCAAAAGTCTCTCGTGCTTACAAAGACTGCATTTATTTGATCAAAAATACAGTAAAATGATGAAATATTACAATAAGTATTTTTTATTTGAATATATTGTAAAAAGTCATTTATTCCTGTGATGCAAAGCTGAATTTTCAGCAGCATTACTCCAGTCTTCATCTATATGCACCTATACTCAAAAGTATTAATTTCTTTAAAAAAATATATCATACTGACCCCAAATTTTTAAACAATAGTGTGGACCCGATAAATTTGGCCTTAATTTGTGCATGGCATCAATGCCTGCATTGATGCTAATTACAAACAATTCCAGTGCATTGCAGTCACAACATTATCCACAATATTTACTTTAAAGGCAAAGGCTGTATGTGTGAATGCGTTTATCAGTGTGTCTTACTTAAATACCCTATCAACAGCATTTCCACATTTAAAGAATTTCACCCCACAACAACAGCAGCTGTATGCAGCATTAAAACACAGCAGTCAGCAGAAGCCTGAGTGAGAGGCCATAGATTACAGATCACAACGAGGGGCAGTGGATGGTGTTTTCTGGGGGGAGGGGGGGCAGCAGTGCTGTTATTGCTCTGCAACAGTGGTATGTGATAGCAGTAAAGACACCGAGGGCGGGCGTCTCCATTCTGATGGACAACGGGGTCAGAGTGAGCTCAGGGGTCAAATGGTAAAGGGCAGGGAGTTTGGGGCCGGTGGGGAGGTTATCTCTGATTCTGCAAGGAGATAGTGATGACAACTAAATAGACAATTTAAAAACTACAATACATGCTGTCACCATCTACAGTGTTCCCCAAAAATTTGGAAATGCCCTATGGTACAATATCAGCATAAATACTCAGCATTTTTGGTGTAAATGCATATAATACATTTGTCACTTAAGATCATTTTCTTTTATATTATAGTTTCTTTTTGAAGTTTATTGGGTCAGCACACCTTAACGGCTTCATTTATTATTATGGATTATGGACTCATATTTTGGCCAGAAGCAATGGTCTGAAGTCTAAATGATGGATTTGTTTCTTATAAACGCACAGCTTTTCACTCCAGAAGACATTAATTGATGGATTGGAGTTGTATGGATTTGTGTGAAGTTTTTTTTTTTTTTTTGTCCTTTTTTGCAGTTTGGACTCTCATTCTGATGGCACCCATTCACTGCAGAGGATCCAAGTAATGTTAATCCTAAATCTCTCCAAATCGGTTCTGATGAAGCTCATCTACATCTTGAATGGCCTGAGGGGTGATTACATTTTCAGCAAATTCTCATTTTTAAACTATTTCTTTAGTAAAACATACTTTCATAGTTTGAGTCATCCCTTATCAATGCATCACTAAAGACATCACTAAAAATGATAAACTTTTATGCTGATATTATCCAAAACCCACTTTGCCTAGGGCATTCCCAAACTTTGAGGACACTGTACATACATGCACACAAAATCTGAACATAATTTTGCACTCATGCCACGATTTACTGATACAAACCTCTACTGTGTTGCTTCCTGTTTTGTCATAAAAATCATCCCCTGCAAGCCACACAAATACATGAGACATCAAAAACAGGCTTATTGTCATGTATAGCGCATGTAAGTGTGTGTGTGTGTGTGTACCTGAAGCAGAACTAGGTCCAGCGTGGATGTCTAGTTGTGTGCCGTTCTTGTTAGTTTGATTTCTCACAACCTGTTGTCTTTCTAGTTCCCCTGAGAACCACATACATAATTCACTTTAATGACGGCCACAACATTCCCCACAACTGTGCCATTCAAACCACAGAGGAATATAGAGAATTCCTTATATTTCAAGCTAACCTTTAGGTAATGATAATGAGTTAAAATGGTCGAAATAATGTATAAATTATTTAGAGTGCTAATAAACAACTCAAAATGAGGAAAACATGCACTGTTTTATAATATACAGTATTCTTTTCTAATGATATTAAACTGAAAAAGCTTGTTGCTGTGTATTTGCTAGGGTGTTCTTACTGGACCAAGTCAAAAGTCTCTAGATTTTGGATTTTTAATGACAATCTGGGTTTTTTATATTTTTATATGGACGTCCAGAAATCCAGAGATTTTTTTTTTTTTTTTTTTTTAATTCAATTTTTTAATAAATGTGACTATCACTACCCTAAAGCATGCAAACATGAGTAAATGAGCATGCAGTAACATGCAAAGACACTCACACTCAATCCGAATTTGTTCCATCTCTGCCACCTCTGCGATGCTTTCTCTCAGGTCCTCTACAAACTTGAGCAGCTCATCGGCGCTCTGAGAACAGAAACTCACCACCTGCTTCTTCTCCGACGAAAACGGAGACAATATCGTGATTCCATGAGGGTAATCTGTGAAAGAAAACACACATTGTATGTATGACACTGCAAATATTGAGTAAGGTTCTGCTTTTTATTATAGAAAAAATAAATTCTCCAAAAATTGTCAAAATGCATTATCATGCAGTTATCTTTATAGGTTAAATACTGATTTTCTTTTTGATTGCATAATACTGGCAACATATACTGTACACTTCAGACATTTATTTTTTTGAAGATTATTGCGTCAGGACAATAATCTTTATAGGTTCACTGATTGAAATCAGAACACGGTTTGGAGATGCTATATAAATAGCTTTAGTATTTTTCTTTGCTTGGAACTCATTGATTTATTTAATAACATATATATTTTCATAATTTACGTTGTCCCTTATCAATGCAAAGTCATTAGTAAAAATGATAAAGATTTATGCTGATATTATCAAAAACCACACTTTGCCTTTTGGAAGGCATTATGCATATTATTATTAAACATTGTTATATTTTATTATTTAAACAAAGAAACATGTCCATCGGAATTTGGATTTAAAAATTAACAAAAAGGAAAATCTGCATTTTTTAATACTGGACTTGCACTCTTCAGAGTGTAACCAGATATAAGGTGATATAAAATGTTGTTTGTTTATTTATTTATTAGTATTATTTATTTATGATATTAAAATACAGTTAACCACATTTAGAAAATTTGAAATATATTTTTATTTTTAGATTATTTTTGTTTTTTACTTGTCGGTCCATGGACCTCCTTTAGTAATTTCATGGTCACTCAGTAGAAAACGCTTTACTATAAACTACATTCTTTACCATATTTATTAATAGTAAAATATAAATATATATATATTTTTGTGTTTGTATTCTTACACTCATTCTCAAACAGATGAAACTGCATTCCCAGTAAGCCCATGGCCTTGCAGAACGTGTATGTGGCAGCACTCTTCTTCTTAGGGCATAGTTTGAGGATCTAACATCACAAAACAAAAATAATTTTTTATTTTCAGTTGTTTGTGTGTACATGTTTGAATATGTTTTCATGTATGAACACATGTGTCTCTCACCACTATCAGGTCATTGAAGAGGAACACCTCCCTCTGATGTGAAGCCTGTTTCTGTGGTTTATTCACATCGGTGACCTCATAGAGTCGACTGCAGCACACCAGCCTACGGTGAGGAACCGACAGTATCTGATGAAGAAAGAGAGAGATCAAATATCGAGTGAAATCAGTTCAGAAGGTGTCGTTTCCATCAGCACAGGAAATGAAAAGAAGGATGTCTGATGCAGCATGGGCTGAAGAATGACATTAATATTTCATATGGAGGTAGAAGGTTTTGCAGCACTGTCATGTGAAATCTGAAATTATAGCACCAAACTAATGAGCAGTTTTAGTCTCAAGTCTCCTGTTTTTATAGCTCATGCACTGATAAACTCATTCACACAGCTGTTAGAATACAGAGGTGGGAAAAATTAATGACCACAAACTGTAATGTGAATTTCACTTGTTTTTGCTTTGAGCAAAGTTTATTTTTACCACATCAAGTTAATCAGACTTGAGACTGGCAAAAGTTTTTGGGGTAATATAAGTTGAAGCTTATTTCAAGCTTTAGACTTGCATATGAAACTCATATTGTTTACCTTCTGTGAGTTATTATATGAATTATCCCTCTGTTGAATAGAACAATAGGATTCTAGAATTATTATTATTAGAATCATTAACAAAATATAGAATTTAGAATGTATAGTTTTTAGTGAATTAAAAGCATGTAGCACGTTTTTTTCTGAATCTGGAACATATGATTCTTATGAGCTCTTTTTTTAGCAAGTCAGAAACATTCATTGTAACCAGTATAGTTTAATTCAAAAACAAATGACTCTTAAAAGCTGGTTCTTAGTGAATCAAAAACATACAGCACAACCAATGTGTCAGGGTGCTGTGTTGCAGGAAGAACGCAGGAGACAGGAGATGCAGTACAAACGGTCTTTGTTTTAATAAGGCCACTTCCAAATAAAGCCAGACGGGAAACACGACGTAAAATGACGAGTGAACGGACAAAGACTCAGGGAGAACTCAGGAACAGGTGCTAGGAATAATCAATTAACTTAACAAGAACAGGAAAATAACCAAATAAGGAAACTCAGGAAGGACAGGGGAAAAACCAACAACAAAGAGTCCAGAACCCTGACATTATCCCCCCTCCCGATAGGCGCGTCTCGCGCCGTAACATATCCACCGGGGAGGGAGGGGGCACCCTGGAGGCTAGACCAGGATGGAGACACGGGAGGCCTCCAGGGTGACGTAGGGAGCTCGGGCGGCCATGGCGGGTCTGGGGACTCGAGAGGCCATGGCGGATCCTCCGTGGCCTTAGCTGTCTTGGCCACGGACATATGCCCCCCCAAAAAAATTTTCTTGGGGAAAGCTAAGTCTGGGGGGCACTCTGGAGGAGCGGGCTCTGGAGGGCGCTGTCGAGGAGCAGGCTCTGGAGCTGGGCTCCAACACATACCCTCTTACGCCACCAGTAATCCTAGTGGCACATGAGCCGCAGACGGCAGCGGGCTTGAGTGAGCTGTGGACGGCGGCCTGGATTTCCCCGTGGACGGTGGGCTTGAGTGAGCCGCGAACGGCGGCCGTGACTTCGCCACAGACGGTGGCCTTGAGTGAGCCGCAAATGGCGACTCGGGGCTGAGGACGCTGGCGAAGCTTCTGAGGAGACGGGGGTGTTTGGAGTTGGGAAGGCAGTCTGAGCTGTTGGTGCAGTATTTGGAGGTTCTCGGCGTGGGGTGAAAAAGGATGAAATCAATAAGCTCGATGAAATCCTCCACATACCGCTCCAACCTCTGACCAGCCTGCCGCAAACCCCACAGTCTGTCCTCAGCTACAGTCATCCTTCTGTAAAGGGGTCCGTTCATCTGTCAGGGTGCTGTGTTGCAGGAAGAACGCAGGAGACAGGAGATGCAATACAAACGGTCTTTGTTTTAATAAGGCCACTTCCAAATAAAGCCAGACGGGAAACACAACGAAAAATGACGAGTGGACGGACAAAGACTCAGGGAGAACTCAGGACTTATAAACACATGGGAAGTAATTACGGAAAACTAAGACAGGTGCTAGGAATAATCAATTAACTTAACAAGAACAGGAAAATAACCAAATAAGGAAACTCAGGAAGGACAGAGGAAAAACCAACAACAAAGAGTCCAGAACCCTGACACAGTGTTGTCTGATTCTGGAACAAATGATTCTTTTGAGCTTTTTTTTTTTTTTTTTAAGTGAATCAAAAACATTCAGTGCAACCAGTGTAGTCTTATTCACAAACAAATGACTCTTATAAGGTGGTTCCTTTTAGTGAATCAGAAACATACAGCACAACCAGTATTGCCTGATTGTGGAACGAATGATTCTTATGAGCCGGTTCTTTTTAGTGAATCAAAAACATACAGTATAGCACAACCAGTAATCTGACTCTTGAACTCCTGAACTCCGGATCTTTTAAGTGAATCAAAAACATATAATGCAACCAGTGTAGTCCGATTCATGAACTAATGAATCTATTTTAGTGAGTGAAACACATGCAGCTTTGAACTAGCTGTGAGACTTAAATGAGTGACTGTTTGTGACAACGTGGTTAGAAATGTTAAAGATAAACATTACACATTTTGTCAGCAGTATTTTATAAATAATTAATGAAATATGTAACTACTTTATATAAGGTGTACATAAACCATTTTCAAAAACTGTTTAAATTTAAACAGTCTCTTAAACAATCTTTTGGCAATGTAATTGCACTTCTTTTGTCCAAATATTAATTCCTTAAAACTGTTAAGATACTTGAATCATTAAGAAGAATCTCTAGTCATTTGTCTGTAGGTTCAGGTTAAGTTCAGTACTTAGTGTTAGAGGTTGTTGAAATCATTACACTAGTATGAGTGATAGTAATGCTGGTCTTTGGCTCAGCAAGACCCATTAATAAATGTAATGTTGAGAAGCCAGTTGTTCGGTCAGGCATCTCACTGTCTCTAATCACCTTTTCAAATCTGTTAACAAGCACAAACTGAACCGAAAGGTGATGCACTTTTCACATTTACGTGACCTTTGTGTATAATTGGTAGAGAACTGACTCACCGTCTTCATTCCAAGAATGCTTTGCTCCACTCTGGTAACGTAGGTCACATGATCCTCGTTGGAACGCAGCTCCCTCTGCTGAATCCGCTCGTAAATCCCGGCTAGCATCTCCCGTGGAATATCTGCCCCGTCGTCCACTCCTGAGGGTGAATTTAGTTAGTTATTACTTTTTAACATTTTAAATACTGTGTATTTGAATGTACATAAATTGCCTCTGTAATAGGAAATTGTAATTGCAATTTTTTTTATCTCATAATTCAGATATTCTTCTCACTATTGTGAGGCAATTCAGACTTTTTTCTCAGAGTTTATTAATTGCGAAATGTAAACAGAATTCTGAGAAAAAAAATCTAAACTATAAACTCAGAATTCTGACATTTTTTCTCAGAATTGCAAGTTTATGTCTTGCAAATATTAGTTATAAACGGGCAATTTAGAATTTTTTTACTCAGAGCTGTCAATTTATATCTTGCAGTTATTAATTTTAAATTCTAAATTTTAATTTTAAACTCAGAATTCTGAGAAAAATTCAGAATTATAAACTTAAAATTGAGACTTTTCTTTCTCAGAATTCTGAGAAATTTACATTTCGCAATTGCGAGTTATTAATTGTGAAATGTTAAATTCTGAGGAAAAAATTAGAATTATAAACTCTATTCAGACTTTTTCTCTCTGAATTGCGAGTTTATGTATTGCAATTACAAGTCATTAATTCTGAAATATTAACTCAGAATTCTGAGGAAAACAAAACTGAATTTTAAACTTACAATTGAATTTCTCAGAATTGCAAGTCACAGTTGATTCATTTTCTCAGAGTTGCGAGGTTATATCTTGCAATTGCGACTTATTCATTGTGAAATTTGAAATCAGAATTCTGAGGGAAAAAGTCAGAATTATAAACTTTTTCCTCAGAATTGTGAGTTTATTACTTGCAGTTGTGAGATATCAATTCGCAATTAGGAGAAAAAAGTCTGAACTGTGAAATAAAAAGTCACAATTACCTTATTATTTATATTTTTATTCTATGGTGGGAATAAGCTTGCGTAAAAAGCAGAAGTGTCACTGTGTACATTTTCTAAAGTGAGGATTTATTTGGCTTATGGAAAAGTCCCATCATAAACCAGAGCTCGACTAATAGCACGCTCTGATTTTGTTCCAGTCCCCATGTCTTTACATCTCACTTTAAAGTACGGCTCTCTTATACCGTATGTGTTTGTTATATCTGCGGAAACTAGGCAACAGATCAAAAACTATTTGATCAGAGACCAGGAATCCATCCAAGACACACACACTGCCTACGCTCCTAGGAGATAATCAAAACGTCTCTTTTGATATGAAAAAAAATGCAAATTTAAACATGAAGATGGAAAGCTGATTAAAATTGGCAAGATTTAAAATCAAATATCCGATCTCTGACCTCAAAAGACCAACAGGCTCCGGTTTTAATTAACAGCACACATAAACACACCTCGTAGGTTGCGTATGAAGTCTTCCAGCAGCATCTTGCGCTCTGGTTTGATGTTGGGACTGTACATGTCTGTGTTCAGCAGCACGATGGCGAAGGCCAGGATGAAGATGGTGTCAGGGTTATGAAACTGCTGCACCACGTCAGGGTTACACATACAATACCTCTGACTGAAAGAAAGAACAACATTAATGCACATTATAGTTAATGTTCTGCACCCAATGGATAAAATTACCATAGTTATTCTGGAAAATTGCGTGTGTGTCAAGGAAATGACAGTGATTCTCACCTGAATGCTTCAATCAGTCTCTCGACTTTTTGAGCTTCTCCTTGCACTCGCACATGAGCCTGAAACTTCCTCAAAGCTTCATCCAGCTCCAGCATGGAGAAATCCATCTCATCCACCACACAGCTGAAAGAGAGAGAGAGAGAGAGACCACATAAAACTCAGAAATGTGCTCTGTTTAAATTAAGAGCCCAATTTATGAGCCTCCAGCACTGTAAGAAATGAAAATGTGCCGTTATTACCTTCAGTGGTTGGTTCTTAAATTATAACCCCCAATCCTGAATTAATGCATTGGTTAATATAAGCTAATGCAGTCAGGTTAATTCAATCATATTGACTCTAATCTTAATGTTTCCCTTTCAAAACAAAGATACCATTTTAGAGTTTGTTAATTAATACTGCAGTTTAATAATATATGTGACAATATGTTCTAATTTAGACTTACTGGCAATGACAATTCAGACTTTTTTTCCGCATAATCAAATTCCTTAAAGACTTTTGTGTAAATAGAATATTTCTACATACATCCTGTCAACTATGTACAAATGTCTCTTGTGTTTATAATGTGTATATTTATTTAATTTTTTAATTAATGAGTTATTTATTTATTATTATTATTGTTATAAAAGCAATAAGAGACTAACTACATTCATATATTTTTGTATTTTATATTTATGTTTAATAATGTTTCACTGTATTTAGAAATTTAGAAATGTATACTATATTGAACTTTATTTTGTACCTACATGTCTATTTCTTCTGTTTTGTTCATACATCATTTGTCTATTGCTTTTATATTGTGTACATTTATTTATTTTACATTTTTATTTTTTATTATCTGTCTTGTTTTTGTTGTTGTTCCAGTGCATTGGAGGCTTCAAACATACTGCAACTATGCTGTAAACATGCCTGCCAATAATTCTGATTCTGATTTTATAGTGAGCCGTTTTTAATTTAGCTTATATTATTAAATTTTTCAGGGCTTATTATAAAGGTTTTATATGATATGACTACATTTTTGCCTCATTAGAGGATATGTAATTGTCTTCAAGATGACTGTGATACAGAGAAAACTAAAGTGCATAAAACTTTATGAAGACACAACTCACTCTAGCACATCTCTATTGAACTGCCTCTTGCTGTTACCCAGGAACTCTCCAATCATCTGTCGACTCAAACCCTTCCTCTGCAACAGGAAGTGAGCCACACCGATGGCCGTGTCCGGAATAAAGCCTCTGGATATCAGGAACTGGATGCCTTTGTCTGGATTTCTGCAGGAAGATCAAGAAAGATGTAGGTGAGCGCTGATCTCAAGAAACTAGAGCTAACACTTCATAATAACATTCATTAGAAAAATTAGCTAACATTATAATGATATACTGCATGTACATGTAATGTTTTCATGTGTATTTGCATATTTATATTATGTACATTATCATTTAAAAGTTTAAAATCATAAGGGTTTTAAGTTTTTGAAATACATTTCAAAATATTTTCAAATAGAAAACAGTCATTGTAAATTGTAATAATATTTCACAATATTACTGTTTTGATCTTCTTTCAAAAACAAAAAAGTCTTAATGATTCCAAATTTTTGACCGATAGCATACACAAAGTGTTAAGCATAATTTATTGCTTTTTTGTAGAAACCATTTACCAAAGTTTTGCTGTTTTGTGTCCAAAATGAAAGCAGAAAATACAGAAAACTATTTGAATTCAGTCTAAACTTGTGAAAATGAATATAAATTGTTTCCAGAAAAAAAACAGAACAGCACTGTGTGCATGCACGCAGGTTCGCATATGTACTGAATATGTGTGTTAAGAGAGATATTCATAGCTACAAGCATACAGTATTTACATGCAGATTATTCTTTCCACATCAGTAAACATCTTGCTGACATTCTGTTCCACAGATGCATTCGCCAATATGTGCATCACAACATCTATATAAGCAGGCAATAACAGCAGGACTGAGCAGCTTTTATGTGTGTTCACTACTCTTTAAAAACCTGGGGTCAGTACTTTTTTTTTAATAAATGAATGCTTTTATTCAGCAAGGATGCATTAAATTGATCAAAAGTGACAGAAATTACATTTATAATAATCAGACACATTTTTTACATTTATAATAATCAGATACATTTCTTACATTTTAATCATGCTTTCCACAAAATCTTTAAGCAGAACAACTATTTTCAACATGTTTCTTAGAATGATTTCTGAAGGATCATGTGACACTGAAGACTGGAGTAATGATGCTCAAAATTCAGCTTTGCATCACAGGAATAAATTAAATTTTACAATATATTACAATAGAAAACAATATATTTTACAAGATTACTGATTTACTGTAATTTTGATCAAATAAATGCAGCCTTGGTGAGCATAAGTAACCTACCAACACCAAACTTTTTTTTTTTTTTACGTCACTGGAAAGTACAACAGTCCATGGCCTTTGAGGTGTAATATTATGCCATTATTGATATTTAAACACCTTTCTTTCAGAGATTAACATGAAATGTAGAAATTATTTCTTTACAGCCCACAAGTCTAGACAGTTAAACAAATGTATACAGTTTGCCACTCAAAGTTGCTACTGACTATGTAATGTTAACCACAGAAAACCACATAAATAATAACAAAAAAAAGAATCAAATATGAATGATTTACCCAAATCTTGGGGGTATTGTTGTTTGCTTTTACTCATGCAACAGATATAAGCAACAGAGTTTTATTTACACATAGAAATCACATTTGGACAATTTGGAAAATGGTCTCATAAAACCATATTCTGATTTTTAGTATAAGATAAGGGGGGTAGGGATGAAAAACCTGGAGTGGAGCCGGAACAATAATTATATTTATTGATTTATAGGAAAAAATAAGAGTTGTATATGTCTCAATGAAAGTTTGTGGTTCATTTGCAGTATTGCACTGAGATTATTTATTAATATTGATATTTCTTTCTCTGTATTTGTCTGTTCTTAGCTTTCTTTAGTATTGGACTTTGAGATGACATCACTGAGTCGTGCATTATTTCCAGCACGCTGAACATCTTCATAGGTCACATCCGACCTTATACCGGCGAGCGCACATGCAAATGTGCACACACACGTGCAGCACCCTAAACAAGCTACACGCCACTTACTCATTGTGAGCAAACAGCTGAAAAAACTAAATTCCCACATACATCCTCACAGAAACCTTGTAAAAACAACAGTGTCCCTTAGTCACAGCCTGAATAAAACCGCACGTGTGTGTGTGTGGATCACCTGGTTACCATAGCAACTGTGGTGCTACTCACATCAAGCATGTCAAAGTGAATCTGATCTGAGATTTCAATTGAATGCTGATGCACTCTGAAGCCTCTGAGGATTGGCTTTACTCTGCGTGTGTGTGTGTGTGTGTGTGTGTGTGTGTTTGCCTGAAAGAGCTACACACACAAAATGGAGCAGAGAAAGAGCCTCACAATCACCCCTGAGGGAGTATAATATAGTCTTCTTGAGTATGTGTGTATGTATACATGAGCAAGCATGTGTGTGTTTTTGTCGGTGTGTTTCAGCAGGTATAATGAAAATGCACTCAACTCTTTAGTCATGGTCAAACTGACCAGCAAACAAAAGCTCTTTTCTTTAGGAATAGTAATTTAAACAATTCTATAATATGTTTGTTTGTTTGTAAGGCCTAAAAACCTTTAAACTAGAACTTTCAAACAAGTTTTTGACAAGCCAAATTTAAAGTTTACTTTGACAAACTTTGTTTCCAGTTAAATATGACATAGGAATTTCTTCTAAATTATTGAATACTACTTCGTTATATTCACATTGCAATTCTGCACCCTCATTTTCATATTCAGAAATTGAATTAGGATTTAAAAGACATGACGCGCAACATGACGCAGTTTTCCTCTTAAATATGGTAAGATTTGCAGTATTGTTTTTTTTTAACTAAAACTATTGATTTTTTTTTTTCAGCAACTGAAATAATATATAAATATTAGTTGAAAAACTATGTTGCCTTGGCAACTAAATGAATTTTAAAGTACTAAGATAACTAAAACTGAAATAAACAAATTAAAGCTATATAGAAATATAGAAAAAAATCCATTAATTTTTAGGATTAATTTTATTAAGATTAATAAAATGTCAAAGCAACAACAAAATACTAAATATTAAACTAAAATGAAAATTAATAAAGTACAAAAGTAACTAAAACTAAAATAAATAAACTATATAGAAATATAGAAAAAGCTGAATGGCAAAGCAGCAAAAAAAAAAAAAACTAAAAAAAACTTAAATTAAAATGAAAATTACTAAAAGTGCTAAAACTGAAAAAAAAAAAAAAAAAAAAAGTAAAACAAAAATAAAATGTCAAAGCAACAAAAAAAAAAATACTAAAAGTGAAACTAAAATTAAAATGAAAATTACTAAAATTACTAAAACGGAAATAAAAACAAAAAAATAATAAGGTTTAGTAAATAATAAATAATAAGATTTAGTAGATTTTACTGTCTTTGTCGGACATGAGGCTTTCAAACATAGCAAAACCTGTAACGCTGAAAAAGCCACTGTAAATGGAAAGATTTGATCTTTAACCTTTATACTCACACATTGAAGAGGTTGAGTCCAATGCGGTAAAGGCGTTTGCGTGCAATATCCGTTGAGAGCGTGCCACAGGGCGTGTCCTGACAGTGTGGGCGGGGCAGAGACAGAATCATCGTCTCGCACGCTGATGTCGAGGTGCTGCTGCTACTGACGGGCTCTGAACTGTTTTCTGCCATCTCTGGTGCAATCTGATTGGTCGGTTTCCCCTCCAGTCCCACCCCTGCTGTGGGTTCGTCCGTTCCGGTTGGCTGTTGGTTCTCTTTCTCTTCCTCACTGGGTGGTGGAGCTGGAAACTCAGGCTCCGCTGTGGTTGATGATGCCGACTGGCCTGCGCTCTGTCCCCCCATTTGGGGTTCCGAGCTGGTCTCCTTGGCTATGCCGTTACCAAGGGAAACTGACTCCAGCATTGAGGAGGAGAGGCGAAAATTGTGGTTGTCAATTTGAACAGTCACATCCCTGAAAGCCATCATGAGTTTACTGGCACTGCGGGGTATGTTCTCCCTGCAGCCGCTCTGCGTGGAATCCTGTGGGGCAGTCGGGTCCATCAGGAGCCCCTCGGGATGGGAACCAGAGGGAGGGGCCGCAGTGGACTTCTCTCCTTCCCCATCTCGAACAGAACTCCAGCTGCTCAAAGCCTCGTCAATAGACCGCGCTAATGACTGAACCTGGCAGGGAGAATAGAATAGAATAGAATAACAAATGTGAATAGAATAGAAAAACATTTTAATAGTACTGGAGAGAAGAGAAGAGAAGAGAAGAGAAGAGAAGAGAAGAGAAGAGAAGAGATACAACAGAATAAGCAAACATATTTGAATAGAACAGAATGGAATACAATAGAACAGAATATAACAACATATTTAAACAATAAAATATAATAAAATGGATTACAACAGAACAGCATACAACAAAAAAGAACATATTTAAATTGAATAGAACTAAATAAAAAAAGAAGGGAACAGAACAACAACAACAACAACAGAACAGAACAACATATTTGAACTGAATAGAAGACAACCAAATAGAATAAACCCAAATATGACTGAACAGAACAACATATTTGAATAGAACTGAATAGAATGAAATAGAATAGAACAAGATATTTGAATAGAATAGAACAAAATATAACATATCAGAACTCAATCGAATAGAACCAAATATAACAGAGTACAACATATTTGAATAGAATAGAATAGAACAGAACAAAATACACCAGAACAGAATCCAACAGAAAAAAACAACATAGTTAAACTGAATAGAAATGAACCAAATAGAATAGAGCAGAAAAAGATATTTGAATAGAATAGAACAGAATATAACATATTTGAATGGAATCAAATAGAACAAAATATAACAGAATACAACATATCTGAATAGAATAGAGTAGACTAGAATAGAACAAAATACACCAGAACAGAATCCAACAGAAAATAAGAATATATTTAAACTGAATAGAAAAGAGCCAAATAGAATGGAACCAAATACAACAGAATAGAACAACATATTTGATTAGAATGGAATACAATAGAACAGAATAACATATTTGAACATATTTGAATAGAACAGGACAGAACAGAATAGAACAACGTATCTGAACTGAATAGAGCAGAATAAAATGAAATACAACATTTAAACAACATTTAAATAGGCTAGAATGGAATACAATAGAAAAGAAAAGAACAACATATCTGGATAGAACAGAACAGAACTACAACAGAACAACATATATGAGTAAAATGGAACAGAACAAATTAAAAGGACAGAACAGAAACAAATGCAATAGAATCAAACAACAAAATAGAATGAATAGAACAGAATCGTTTGTGTACTTGAACTTAAGAAAGACTGTAATAGAAATATGCTGAATAGACAGCACATGTTGATGGTGTAACTGTACCTGTTCAGTGAATGTGTCCTCCAGGTGTGTGAGTGTGGTTGTAGTGGTCACCGGCAGTGAGGTGGAGTGTGTGAGCGGGATGCCCATGAGTGAACATCCCTCCATCAGTGCCCGTTCAGCGGAGAACCCGTCCCTCTGTACCCGCACCCTACGCACAGACATGCGCCGCGGAATCCCACTCTCCAGAACCGAGTTCCGGATCTTCTGGAAGTTCTTACTGAGCTGGTACTGACGAAACGCCGTCTGGATCTTACAAGCCGCTCGCCGGGAAATCAGAGGACCACCGTACTTCTGCTCCAGTTCCTCTATCTGCAGACAAAATTAACTTATCGTTTCATGCTATTAATATCTGAGAATCGTTTTGCACAGATGCGTGTCCATTGGGTTGTACCTGTTTTTGTTTGAGATCAGGAGAGAGCTCATATTCTGGAGGATGTGAGCAGGGCGGCGTGTCATGCTGGGTGTCTTTTTTCTCATCTTTCTGTTCTTCTCCTGCAGCAGGAATCGAGCTGCGGTTTCAAATGACACAAGTGAGCAGTGGCTGACCCAGATTCAGCGTCTTTTAATCTAGACTGATCAGAACCCAGTGCGCACTCAGGACTAATTAACTCTGCTTAATTACTACATGCAGGCTTTCACAGATTTCAGATTCAACACGGCCTTCATGGAAAATGAGGTAATCAAGTGAAGGTTTCAGATCATCTTTCCAAATCATCATTTAATTGCCAGAAACCGTTCATTGAATGAGACAGCAAAAATTGAATTAAATTAAAATAAAATGCCATCATTCATTTTCGGTTTTTAAACTATTAATTGAATGAGACAAAAATTAATTTGTTAAATTTTTAAATTAAATTAAATTGTTTATGTGTGTGTGTTTGTGCGTATTGTCACACACACATTTATATATAAGCATTATATATACACATATAAATCAAATCATATTAAAATCAATGAATCATATATAATTTTTCTATATAATCATATATAATTTTTTATATCATTTTATATAATATCATTTTATTTTATGTAATCAGTATACACAAGTCAAGTAAGCTGTTAAAATTATATATATATATACACTAAGCATACAATATGCATTTATATAAAATGTAGTATAAAACGTAATATTCATATATATATATATATATATAAATTATATGAAAAACACTGATTCGGCAAAACTAGTTAAAATGTAATTATTTATTAAATAAAATAAAATATATATTTTGTTACTCAAATAGTACATTTAGAAATTTCATTGGAAAGGTTTTGTATAAATTCCAAAAACCAAAGACTAAATCAAACTAAATTTACGAGTTTAGCACCCCACACAATCTTACGTAACCCCATACATGACAAAGCCATTTTCCTCTTAAGTTGAGCTCATGAAAAAGCATTTCTGAGTGGAAAGCAGATGTTTAAATCATGAGAGATGTCACAAAGTACGGTTCTTCTGCTTAACAACACAGCTCAACCCCATTTCCATTTTCTCCAGGTTCTCTCTCGGTGTAGACACGGGTTTACAACATACATAAGCACACTGCTGACTGCATTCACTGTCAGCACATTACAGTAGCTGCTACCCTGGAGTAAAGGCCACTTAAGCTCTGTAAGCACTCATACACAAGGAGCAGAGAGCAGGGTTTTCCATCTTTCATGCACCAAGTACTGCTCGCCTCTGAAGAACGACAACAAATGCAGCAGAACCTTAAAAGAGAGTGAAAACAGACGCCAGTGTGCATGGTCTCTACAGATCATTAGGTCACTACGCAATTGATCTGAGAACCCAAACTGAAATGTGATATCACTCTTTATGTGAGCAAGTATGTGATGCTGGTAGCAGAGTTTGATGTCATTTCCTGTGTTATGACCCAATAAATATGCTCTCTCTCTCAAAATGTTTAAAAACAGATTGTGAATGATGACAGGTTTCAACATCAACAAGAAACCCAGGCAGTCGATTTCTGTAAATAAAAGGTGAGAAACTATTGCATGCTTATATTTTTCTCTCCCACCAACCCCCTTTCCTTATCATTTGGGAAATAACTGGCACACAATCACGATAGGCTTTTGCAAAAATGAAACTGCTTTCTCCTGTTCATCGATAAAATTGGCATCAATAAAATGGTGCTTATTCCGGCTCAGGATTAGTGATTTAAACAAACCTCTAACCCTGAGCATTAAACTTCAGTTCACCACTGAACCGACACCCAAAACACCCTAGTAACCATCAGAACACCCTAGCAACTGCACAGAATAATGCTAAAAACATTAAAAATAAACAAGTTTTGCACAACCAAGCTCCACTTACATTTTCCTCTACATTGCAAATAATGTAATTTCTACTGAAAAATACTGTAAAAATGTTAATTAATGTTAATTAATTAAAATATTTACTTAATTGTAACAATGTAAAATGGTAAAGTTTAACATGGCATTGTGTAATTTTTCTTTTTATGTTTTTTTGCATGTAATATAATTTCTACAGAAAAATACTATAAAATTCTACAGTAATTTTTTTTTACTACAACTATATACTGTAAAAAAATTGTAAAAAGTTTAACATTCCATTATATGTAATTTAATACTGTCTAATACTGTAAAATGTATGTTTTTTGTAAGTAAAAACATCAAATTACCATATAATTTATGGTGGGAAAATAGTAGGATATTCCCAGAAGACCCTACGTGACACATCACATATGACAATATTTTGTATAAATAATTTTGGTTCTTAATTTATTTTATTTTACTTATTTTTTTAGTTTTGTGTTTTTATCAAGTGGCTTTCTATTGAACCACCTGTATTATTTATAGGTAAAATGCAGATTGGTAGTTTAAGTAGCTTGGTATATTAACATTACATCACTTAACTAAATACATGTTTTAAGTTTTAAATTATACAGGCATCCTGTAATACAGGAAACACTGTCACCATATTTTTACAGTGAATTTCTGGCAACCACAGCAGCTAGTTTTTTACTGTTAATTTAACAGAGTATTTTTACTTTGTATTACAGGTGAGAAACAAAATGCACTCTAAATGCATGCTTATCTTGGTTCTTCCTTTTTTTTGGTCTTTTTTCATCAATTCAGGACATAATTGGCACGAAAGATTTTCTGCAGAAATAAAGCTCTTTAATGTTTACCACAAAAAAAAAAAAGTAAAATATGATTCTGTTGGGGTCAAAAAATAATGAACACTTTCTGCTTTATCAGCCTGCTGCAAAGATGGGGTCATGATTTATTAAAATTTGGACACAAAAGTATAGAGTTTCTGTTGTTTAGAACTGATTTTGTTCGGTTATCATGTGCTTTAATTACGAAGAGCTTTTAAGACTTGGTTTTGTTGCCAACATAAAATATGCAGTCAACAAAGCTCAGATGGTTTGAAGTTCCCAAAATAGTGCAGAACTGCCACATTCACACATGCATTCACACACACACACACACACACACACAGACTCTCTCTCCACCTGAGTGACGGTGCTTATCCATGCCGAGAGTTTTCCAGTCTATCAGACAGAGGACGGATGAGGGTTAAACTACACCTGCAGCATGCACTAACTCTCTTTCTCACAAACACACACACACTTACACTCCGCTAGCTTGAATCCCATCACCCAGAATGCCTCAGGCCAAGAGAACAGGGGCCACAAACAGAAAACCACTACTATTCAAGGATGGAATACTTAACCAATGCAGACAGCTGCGGTAAACAAGTAGATTCACACTCTCCTTACTGCATCACTTGCTCAGATTGTGCATTTTGTTTGTTTGGCATGTAGAAAGACTAACTCTCTTCTGATTGGCTTGTTACAGAAGGTGTCATCCTCACCTGGAGCAGGTTAGGGAGTCTCCCTCTGGGGCCTCTGGTGCGGGACAGCAAAACTGGTGCAGGACGGTCTGGCTCCTGTAAAGGTTCAAATTCACATTACTGCAATTACATGCAATGCAATACTATTTACATGCTATTTCATTTGAGTTCATTGAGCACAAAGCTTAGGTTAGTATGGTCGTTCTCAACTGGATTTGCTTTGGAATCACTCAAAAGTACACTCAAAAGTTTTTAGGCATACATTTAATATTTATGTATTGAACTGCATATAAAACTTCCATCCATTTGGATTACACAGTTTCAATATAAACAAACTAATAAACTGATCCACATTTGTCAGTCATTCATAAATGAAACGGGTAAAATTTCTGCACTCAAGAAGATTTCTACAAACAGAACAGACCTCCACTTAAGAACCACTAGCCTCTAAATAACACACTTAAATGAAGTCTTAGAGGAACAGTTCGTCCTGGCAACCACAAAGCAATGGCTGCTCACAATCCTTTCAGAAATCCTTAACTCCTTCCTGATTTATTTGAACTCTTTGACATTTTAAATACTTCAGTCTCTAATTTAGGAGTCCAGGGAAATTTCTTTGAGCCTTCCATTGTAGACAGCACATCAAATGCGTTGCTTCAAACTCCAGCATAACTTGAGAATGTGAAGTGCTATTAATATAATCACATTTGCATATCACTTCCTTGCAGTCCTGCTATTGTGATTATTATGTAATATTCATTATTAATATAATACTCTGTTGTGTATGTAAAATTCCCAGCTGCTTTCTTGCTTAAAAAAGTGTCTCTACATTTTTGTGATCATCTTTTATGTTCGACAGAAGAATGCCAGTTTGGAACGACAGGAGGGTATCGACATAAGACGTGGTTTTTAACTTTAAATAGTCACTTCTGACCTAAATACCAGCCCTTAATCCACAATTACGCTTCCTCCAGTGAAAAAGTCCATGCCCTGTTGTCCTCTCATATCAAAATCCACTGAAAAATGTATTGTTTAGAACTGTTCTGGGTTGTTTTCACTTGTAATCCATGCATATTTCTCTTCTGATTCAGACAAGTTTCTCACTCGAGAAAACAATATTATGGATAGAGAACTAGTATTTTGTCCAGAAGAAACAGTTTAAGGTTAAAATGTCTTAATAATGGATTTGAGTGGTGTGGATTACTTGTGGATTATTGTGATGTTTTTATCAGCTGTTTGGTCTCTCATTCTGACGGCACCCATTCACTGCAGAGAATTCACTGGTGAGCAAGTGATGTAATGCTAAATTTCTCCAAATGTTTTCCAATGAAGAAACAAGCTCATCTACATCTTGGATGGCCTGAGAGTGAGTAAATTTTCAGCATATGTTCATTTTTTAACTATTAAAGTGTCTGTTGCAAACACTCTGTCTCACTTGCTAATAAAGATGCAACAGTTTCAAAATATACCTGTCATAACCAGACACGTTGATGATAGTGATGTGAGATTAACTTTAATGAGCTGTGTGCATGAGCATAATTGGGCCCTAAAACTCATTGGTAATGAGCATCTCACACTTCCAGTACAACTAAACGTATTCTGTCATATAAGAAACAAACACACAACAAGGTAATATACTCTCAGACTCAGGACTAAGTGTTTGTCCCCTAAAGGATGAGATAATGCTACCATTAAACAAATCAGAGCGGAATGTATCATTCCAGTTTTGCTTGTGGGGTTCACACACACACACACACACACACAGGGAGTACTCTACAAATGCAGCATGAGATGTTCACTGAAGCAGATGAGCAGTCGTAATAGACGACACACACACACACACACACACTCACTCACTCTCTCAGTCTCTCATTCTTTCTCTCTCTTATTGTGGATTAGATACCAGCTGGCGGATCAACTTCACATGCACTATGGGAATGTCACTTAAAGCCTCACTTTACGCATAAATCTGTGTGTGTGCGTGTGTTTGCATGCCAGCAGAGTGTTTTTAAGTGCTTTTTAAAATGCATTCTTGATGCAAAATAATCAGGTGCATTAAAAACCTCTTTCTTAAGACCTTTTGCCCTGAAAAGAGTGAATGTGCTGAACTAATGCTGACCTATAATCATTTTTCTTCGATTTTAGAGTGTGCGGTTCATTTGAGACTGCAACACACACACATGCATTGAAGCACTGATAGATTACAAACCCACATGATCACAAAAACAGCATGCTGAATGATTTTATAAATACAAATCATCATGTGTGATCATGGAATTATTGATGTGCAATTGCATATTCACTGTGGCCTACATAGAGTGAAATTCCTCTGTTATGTAATCCTGATGGCGCATGTAATCTGGCTCAACATCTCACCGATCTCGTGTTTTCCTCGAGAAAAAGACTGATTTGTTGAATATGTGTGATGAGAACTTACTCAGATGCCCGTGGGAGTCCCACAGCTCGGCACAAGGTGGCGGGTGTCTGTGGGACCAGGGACCGACAGCAGGGGTCCTGAGCGTCATTATCATCTTCATCAGCAGAGTCTGGACTG
Source organism: Tor tambroides (assembly GCA_021397915.2). NCBI lineage: Eukaryota > Metazoa > Chordata > Actinopteri > Cypriniformes > Cyprinidae > Tor > Tor tambroides. The sequence goes on from JAFVLL020021722.1 coordinate 28,406, forward strand.
GCATTGCTGGGTCCCGCAGGCACGAGCTGCATGTCCAGGGGGGAATGCTGCTGCTGCTGCTGCTGCTGCTGAGTTTGGACCGGGGGCGTCCCGGCTCTGCTGCCTGTTCGGGGCAGGCTGGAGGTCCGGGGGGGCGGAGGCGGATGATAGCGGGGAGGGTGCCGGTGATGGCTACTGGAGTCCCGGAGCTGCCGATTCTCAACCGCTAGATCCTCCAGCCGGCGCTCTAGTATGTCTATCCGGTATCGTTGGGTTTGGATCAGACTCTGCTGGTTCTGCACGATGGCGGTGAGCTCCTTCAGATAGAGCACCGCCTGCAGAGGGTTCTCCAGGAGGCTCGACATCCTCTAGAAAAGCCGAGAAACGATCCGATCCAAGTGGGGCGTCTTGGTGTCAGTACCCCTGAGCAGTTGCACGGGTTGATATTTAAATGGCTGAACCGAGAGAGAGAGAGACCCCCGCCTCCGCCTCCACCTCCGTGCCCAAAGCGCGCATGAAGGGATGCGCGGAGTGGTGCTGACTCGAGGATGTCAAAACACAAGATTGAAAGGGGCGGGGCCGCGTTCGCGAGTGACGTCAGGGGGCACGCAATGAGGCGCAATAAAAGTTTGCTTAGTTTATTTATTTCCTAAATATTATAAATGATAAGTAATATAGATATGCTTTGTTTATTCATTTCTCTTTAGATTTGTTCATTTAGATTTGTTGTTAATAATTATTCATTAATTATAAATTGTATCTTGTATGTACTTCGACGTGCATCCTTTTTTGTATGCCTTTTAATTTTCAATAAATATAACATCCCCATGTACATGAAAACATGCATAGTGTCTTACTTTATTGCTACAAATTTTGATTTATGTTGCTTAGTTACCGATGTTCTTTTCCCGCTTGTTTTTTTCTTCAGTGTGCATTATTAGCATGACTATTTCTCACTAAGTAATGCCAAAGCGTCAATAAAAATAATAATAATAGTAATAATAATAATAGAGAAAACATGGGGAAGATCAGAAAGATAATGATAGGAATGGTTCACTACTAACAAATCTGATCAAAACGCCTTCACAGTTGAAGTATACCACACAAAGAGAAGTGACTTTCGAATTCTGTTTATATTCATTCACAATTATTTTAATATTCTCGTGAACTACACAAAAGTACAGAAAAATACACGAGGACATACATCATGATAAATGATAAATTATATTGTTAACAACAGTAGCAGCAGCAATAACAGTGATGATGGTGATAATAGTAATACAAATAAAATAATTAATAATAACAAAATTAATACAACAGATGCTCAAAAGTGCCGTAATGTCTAATACACGAGTCAGTTTTAGCATTTTAATAGCCATTTAATAATCATCGTAATAATTCCTAAAATATCGATATGTAGATAAATTATATAGCCTGCCTTAATTTTTATTTGTTTTTATTATTTTATTATACGTTTTTCTCTGTTGTTACGCGCCGACGTCAGGCGTCACGTGATGTGAGAGTGCGGAAGTTTTGATACTGAAAGACTGAGCGCCTTCAAGCAGCTGAACGTTTGTGGTTTTGGCATATAAATGGTCAGGTAAAGTGTTTCCTTTCTATTTTAACAGCGATTTTTCATAGTATTTTTTGGCCGCTGTGTTTTCTCCACCGGAGATAGTAGGATGATCGCGTTATGTGTATCACATGAGAATCATCAGTGTCGTAATCAGCTGATTTGTTTCAGATAACTGTCATATTACTATTATATTCTCTTATTAAAAGGTTTGCACTGCGACACACAACACAACAGTGTTTATTCAATTTTATCTGACTCTGTGTGCGAGTCATCATGTGACTGTCGTTCAGTTAAGCCTCTGTTTAGACTGGATCAGTGTTTCATGTTGCTGTATTAGATTAGACTCTTCTAGATTGGATCTAGATACGTGACCCGTGTATCTGTGGAGACAAAAAGCATAAATCCCACATAATATGAATTTTACATGTCCATACCGTGTCCATTGCTATATAAATAGTATGTGGATTGCCAACTTCAGTATGCAGTGTATTTGATTGTCATGTATAACACATCACACATATCAGCTTGCTACTACTTTGACAAATTATAACACTAGATAATTGGAAATGACTTAAGACTTTACATTTCAGAAATTGCTTATACAGATTGAATTATTCTTGGTGTGTATCTGTCTGTGTGTAGGATGACTCAGAAACGTTACCTGGAGGGACAGGTGTACTCTGTACCGCTCATCCAGCCGGATCTGAGGAGAGAAGAGGCTGTGCATCAGATCACTGATGCATTACAGTACCTTGAAACGATATCAACAGACATCTTTACTAGGTAAACACATTTATACACACTCTTTTATACTGCAGAGTGCTTTTGTGTAGATCAGAGATATAAAGATCAAGAGGCTAGAATCAATAATATTATAGCATTTCACACAGACATTGTATATGAGTGCTACTTTTTGAGTTGCCCATTCAGGTCTCAAAAATAAGCATTTTTTAAAATAGATGTATAAATATTTTTAGCATATATGTTGCTGAAAATGCATTTATTTTAGCACCATATTTTATATCTGACAAAAATATTTAATATAAATATTTAACGTAAATATAAATAATTTGTTTAATTTTTATTAATTTAATTAAATGGATGCGAGTCCCGTGGCAACGTTAGAAACAGAGAAGCAAACAGAGACAATGAAATAAATTACATATTCAGATACATTAAAATAGAAAACAGGTATTTTAAATAGTAATAATTTTACTGTTTTTACTGTATTTTTGATCAAATAAATGCAGCCCTGATGAGCATAATAGGCTTCTTTTAAAAAAAGGTAGAACAAGTAACAATTTAAAAATTGTATCCATCCTAAACAATATTTAAATTGTTAGAATTAAATTTCAGTGCATTATGCATAGCAAATATTTATGTGTGCAAGGCATAAAGACACATGTACATGATCAACAAACATAAGATGTAGTGAAGACGCAGCGCTGGTCCTTTAAGGTAAGTGACAGCTCCGTCCACTGGCCCAAAACACCCTCACACCGGCCCCGGGCCGTCCTTATTGTTGCGCCTGGCTATTGAAGGAGAGAGCGTGATTAGACCGTGTCAGAATAACAAAGGAGAGAAACACAATGAAAAGTGTGTGTTTTGCATGAGATGCAGTTGTGAGTGCTCAAATATGCTAATTCCAGCTGAACAGGCTGGAAAACCATCCACAGCGTTACCATGACAACATGGCACGTAGGGGTCCAGGGAACATATTTGTGTGTGTGTGGTGAAGCAGTGCGTTTCTAGGTCAGCTCCATTAAGCCTCTCCTTCCCCCCTTCTCTTTTAGTCATTCTTCTGTCATTTTTTCCCCGTTTCTAATGGAGGGTCTTTTCAAACAGCGTGTAGTGCCATAGGCTACAGAGGAGCACACTGACTCAGTAGTGATGATAGGACTGTACACATGCACAATTACGCTCTCATTCCCGCTGCATTTTGTTGATGTTTTCAGGCTGGCGTACTGTAGCTGTCTCCTGCAATCAAGGCATCTCTTTTTTTTCCCATTTGCAGTGTTTGTCCACAGAAACAGTGTAGAATAGACAAACGAAAGAGATCGGCGGCTGGTAAACACAGATGGCTTACAATTGGTGTAAAAAAAAGACATTATAATATCCAGCCAAGACAAATGGCATTGGCATAGAGCCACCAAGGTCACAGTATACATGCTGTTTCATCTGTTAATGTGCTGCAGTACACAAGTATTCAGCATGATGTTGGGAAAAGTTTGCCCATTCGTCCAGGTTCATCTGTCACAATTTATTTGATAAGAAATACAATAAAAACAGTAAAATTGTGAAATGTTATCGCGATTTGAAATAACCATTTTCTATTTGAATATATTTTAAAATGTAATTTATTCCTGTGATTCAAAGCTGAATTTTCAGCATCATTAACCCAGTCTTTAGTGTCACATGATCTTTCACAAATGTCTTTTGATCAATTTAATGCATTCTTGCTGAATAAAACTAATGAGAAAATAAGTATTTCTTTCTTACTGACAAACATTTTAAATAGTAAAGTACATGTATATTACATATATTATTATATGTCTATTACAGGTCTCTCTGGAGGAAGAGAACGTAATATCTCAATGGGATTTTATTGGTTAAAGGAAATAAGGTTACACTTTATTTTAAGGTGTCCTTGTTACACTGTAATTATACATTCAAGTACTGAGTAATACTAATTAACTACATGTACTTAATATATGGTTAGGGTTTGGTCTAGGGTTACTTGCATGTAATTATGCATCATTTATTGTTATTATAATGGTAAGTACATGTAACATGTATAACAAGGACACCTTAAAATAAAGTGTTACTGGAAATAATATACTGTTTTAAAAAAAGCAGTGATGCACTTATACCTTATTTCTTATAGCACATTAAACACAAAATTACAAAATAAAGAATTAGCATTCAATTTGTGCTTAATGCAGTATTTACATTCAGAAATACCTGAAAAACAGAATTTGTTTATTTGTCATAGGCAGATTAAAAATGACATTTTTGACATTGAAATGGTCAGTGTTGATCATGTAAAAATAGTCAAACATCAGTCAAACATACTAGTTTGATTGTGGATTAATTGACAAAGTGGATTAATTGTAAAACCATTTTAAGAAACAAATTAGTTGAGAAAGGCCTGAGTTTTTGTGAAGTTCTGATCTAAATGTGTTCCCCTGTATTCTGCAGCTATAGTTTGACTTGGTTTGCTTTTGACAGGGTGTCTCAGAGCGTGGAGAAGAACCGTGCACACCTTCAGTCTGTCACAGACCGGATCAAACTGGCTCAGGCCAGAGTCCAGAAGATCAAAGGAAGCAAGAAAGCCACAAAGGTGATGCAGATTTTTAGGCACACAGCGTACTAGAAGAGAAACTTATTCTGCCACAAATGTCTGGAGCAGAAAGTGAATATGAGTTGTAGGATGGGTATAAGCTAATGGATAAAACATATCAAGAAACGTCTGGGTCATATTTTGCCTGAGTAACAAAAACAAGCAAATTTTTCCGTTAAGAAAATGAAGCCTATTTTTAGGACCATTAAGATTTTTACTGCTCTACTGTTTGAGCTACAGGAATTTTGTTCCTATAATAATTGTACTGTAAGTCACTTTGGATTAAAGCACCAACTAAATGACCAACAGCTAAATGTTAATGAATAATTATTGCAGTGCCGAATGGTTATGTATCTGATGTGTTTGTGTAGGTGTTCTCCAGTGCCAAATACCCCGCTCCAGAAAAACTGCAGGAATATTCGTCCATCTTTACAGGTGCTTTAGATCCCGCCTCCCAAAAGCGGCCTCGCTTTAAAGTTCAGAGCAAACTCCGCCCACTGGATGACAAGGCCCTGCAGGTGAACAAATTCAGTCATTTGTCTTTTAGCTCCTTCTCCTGCTCCTGCTATCATTCTTTCAAGTCTAAATAATAAATTTGTTTAAAAAAAAAAATCATTGAAATAAATGGGAATATAAGCTAGCATTTTGTCTTTAATTTCTCTAAATATATTCCACTTATAAATTAATGGAGTTTTAATGAATCAGAAGTAGAGATGTCGCTCCTCTTTTTAATAATTTAATCTTATGTTTTTTAGATTTTTTTTGTGGTAATAGTATTAAAATATCACCTCTGTTATCATTTTATTATCAGACTTTTACGGAACACTATGAGAGACATTTGCAAGTGAAATCAAGGAATAAATGATCAAATTAATATTTCAAACATAAAACTGCAAATTAGAAAAAATCACTTTCCAAAAGGAAAAATTAAGAGGCATATTTGTAAAATGTAAATAAATAAATGATACATAGTTTTTAAATTGCAAAATAAATGGACATATTTAAAACAGTTAAATTCATGCTTTAAATCTAGTAAAATAAAATAATTAATCATTTTAAATCAAAAAATAAATTGATTCATGTAAAATGTTGTTTAATAAAACAATAAAATATTAAATTAAAAATACTTTCTAAATGCGCATTTTAAATTGCATTTTGAAAAACCATTCGCTATTTGCATTTCTTTGTCCATTTGTGACCCTGGACCACAAAACCAGTCATAAGTGTAAATGTTTCAAAACTGAGATTTTTACATCATCTGAAAACTTTCCATTGATGTATGGTTTGTTAGGACAGGACAATATTTGGCCGAGATACAACTATTTGAAAATCTGCAATCTAAGGGTGCAAAAATATCAAAATACTGAGAAAATCACCTTTAAAGTTGTCCAAATGAAGTTCTTAGCATTGCATATTACTAATAAAAAATTAAGTTTTGATATATTTACAGTAGGAAATTTACAAAATATCTTCATGGAACATGATCTCTACTTAATATCCTAATGATTTTTGGTATAAAAGAAAAATCAATAATTTTGACCCATGCTATGTATTTTTGGCTATTGCTACAAATATACCCCAGCGACTTAAGACTGGTTTTGTGGTCCAGGGTCACATTTGTCAATTACTTTCTTTGTTTTTTTGTCAAAAACCTTTTCTTTATTTATTTGTCAACTGAATTTAAAAAAAGCCATTGGATAGTTTTCTCTTGAGGCAATTAATCAGCTTTCAACTCAATTTTAAAAACCGCACAAGCACTTAATAATTATTAATTGAGGATATTTGTGAAAAAATCAGCATCAAATTCTCTTTTTAAGAAGTTCCTCAGTTTCACGACTTGAAACACTAGGCTTGCAATGTCAAATTACAGTGTAAAACTACCAACACAAATTTATGTTAAAAATGTTTAATGAAATGACCCACAAATGTGTTGCATAGGAGAAATTGATGTATTTGCCAGTATGTGTAAACACTAAGAAGCGCTCTGAAGATGAGACGGAGGAGGGTTTGGGAAGTCTGCCGAGAAATGTCAACTCAGTCAGCTCCTTATTGCTGTTCAACACAACAGAGAACCTGTGAGTACACAAACACCTACACATATTGACTGAATGCTGCACTGCCGATGCAACCTTATTAATGCTCATATAATCATCGCTGTGCGTGTTTCTGTGTTTTCAGCTATAAGAAATATGTGTTTCTTGACCCTCTGGCGGGCGCTGTGACTAAAACACACACCACATTAGAGACAGAAAAGGAAGATAAACCGTTTGATGCTCCGCTGTCGATCACCAAGAGAGAGCAGCTAGAGAGACAGGTAAGCCATTCAGTTACACCTATAATGAAGCGATACACTAAAAACAGGATGCAAGCTCAGCTGATGTCTCTTTCTTCTCAGACTGCAGAGAATTATTTCTATGTGCCAGACCTGGGGCAAGTGCCTGAGATTGATGTGCCATCTTACCTGCCTGACTTACCTGGCATCGCTGATGACCTCATGTACAGCGCTGACCTCGGCCCAGGGTTCGCGCCATCTGTTCCTGCCAGCAACAGCATCCCTGAACTTCCTTCGTTCGGCACAGAGCATGACGAATCTAGTGGAACCGGTGGGATCATTATTAACGTTCATTTATGGCAGATTTGAACCCTTTTTTATTTTATTTTATTTATTTATTTTTTGAGAAATCACATTTTATAATTATATAACTGTGAAAAATATAATTATGCAATTTATGTATCATTATGTAATTCTAAAATAAATACTTATATAATTATAAATTGAAATTTCATTTTGAAAAACAAAAAAAAGTGTAATCATTTTTATTTATAAACATGAAATAAATAAAAAGTATATTATTATATTTAATCATTTAAATAATTTAAATTCTTATTTTTGTTTTTAAGACTCTCATTTTAGGCTTGAGGCTCCGCCCCCTCCGCCTCCTCCACCCCCTCCTCCACCGGAGCCAAGTCAGGTATCAGTCCCGCCCCCTGGAACTTCTCCAGCTCCGCCCCCTCCTCCCCCACCTCCACCTATCACAGCGGACAGCACTGATGCCGTGTCAAGTCAAGCCTCTTCCACAGGTAAAAGATTCATTTTCAGAATTATCGAGAATTATGCGAGTCTTTTTAGTGCATTATTACATTTGTTTTTATTGCTTTCAAGGCAAACAGACTGTGATGTCATTGCAGTATTACATACTTATGTTTCTGCTCTCTGCCCACAAACAACAAAAAAAACCATATTTTTTGGTCCATATATACTACCATTCAGTTTGTGGTTGGTAAGTCTCTTACGCTTACCAAGGTTGCATTTATTTAGTCAACAATACATTAAAAACAGTAATATTGTGAAATATTATTACAGTTTAAAATAACTGTTGTCTGTTTTAATATATTTTAAAATATAATATTTCTGGGATGCAAAGCTGAATTTTCAGCATCATTACTCTAGTCTTCAGTGTCACATGATCCTTCAGAAATCATTCTAAAATGCGGATTTGCTGCTCAAGAAGCATTTCTGATTATTATCAGTGTTAAACTATATTTTTTCGGAATTCTGTGATGAATAGAAAGTTCAAAAGAACGGCATTTATTTTGAAATAGAATTCTTTTGTAACATTATGAAAGTCTTTAGTGTCATTTTTGATGAAATTAATGTATTCTTATAATCTCTGTCAAAAAAGAACAAAAATCTTACTGACCCCAAACTTTCAAACGTTAGTGTATGTTAACCACTTTGTGTGTATCAGGTATGGTGAAAGGCGCCCCTACTGAGGTGTTACAGCCGTCGGACGGGCGAGCCAGTCTGCTGGAGTCAATCCGAAATGCCGGCGGTATCGGCAAAGCAAACCTCCGCAATGTGAAAGGGCGCAAGATGGAGAAGAAAAAACAGAAGGAACAGGAGCAAGGTCAGACACCACCAGTGTTTACACTCTGTACTGAAAGCATACTGTCAAACGGGGTCAATTAGAGGGTGTTAACATTAGCTAAACTGTTATTAGGGCAAGAACTTGTTAGTAGTGTTTGCTAATGGAAGCATTAAAAAAAAGCCAAGCCACATGTAGAGACTCTGAACCAGTAAGCAACATCCTAGTAACCACACAGGTACACCCTGGCAACCATCCAGCATATATGTAAAAATGTACATGCAGTTATTTTGCAAAGTGAACATATTAAGTGTACAAGAGTATTCATTTTTAAAACAAGAGGAATTCATTGTTTCAGTATCGCTGGTATGAGGAAGAGCGCTGTGGTATTTGGAAAGGTCAAAAGAGAAATTTACTTTCATTAAATCTGCCCTATTAATCTGCTTGACATTTGCTCTGAAATTGACTGACTCTGGACTCACAAAGTCTCAAATATTTCAAATTCTTCATTGCTATATTATCAATGGATAAACTTTGTGGTCTTTGCCATCTCTGAGAGGTAATTACTAATGATTTAGGACTTGGGTGAGAGTAAATGCCACACTTAAGATTTGAAAGAATGCAATGTAATAATCTTTGCTACTTGTTATTCTCCTGAAATATGCACAGTTTGCTGAAGGCAGTTAGAAAACTGTTTGGGGTTTTTTCACTGAGGAACACAAAAAGGAGTTGTTTAGCAGAAAATCCAAGCTGCTATTTTCTTTTCAATTAAAGTTATTGGAGACAGATGCTGTGGAAAAAAATGACCAATTAAAGTGATCCATATGACTTATGTATGACTCATATGACAATATACACTAGCCTTCAAAATTTTTGGTTTGGCAAAAAGTTTTTAATGTTTATCAGAGAAGACTCTTATGCTCACCAGGGCTGCCTTTTTTTGAACAAAAAACAGTAATATTTATCAATGTTATTACAGTTACAAATTACATATTATTACTATTTGTTTACTATTACATACTGTTTTATAAACATATTTCAAAATGTAATTTATTCCTATAATGCCAAATCTGAATTTTCAGCATCATTACTCCAGTCTTCAGTGTCACATGGCCCTTCAGAAATCATTCTAATATGCTGATTTGTTGCTCAAAAAAACATGTCTTATCATTATCAATGTTGAAAACAGCTGTGCTGCTTAATGTTTTTGTGGAAACCATGATACATTTCTTTGTTTAAGAGCAACATTTAGCAACATTATAATGTTTTTACTGTCACTTTTGATAAATGAAAGTCTTCTGAAGTCATGTAATGTGTAACGTTCATTGAAAAACCTAACAATGGTATTTTTTCCAGTTGGGTCAGCGGTGAGCGGCGGAGACCTGATGTCTGACCTCTTCAATAAATTGGCCATGCGCAGGAAAGGTGCGTTTGAAACCTTCATTTTGGTGCCTCAGTCTCAGTGTTTTCATCCCACCTGATGCATTATACATGGTGAATATTTGACAGGGATCTCTGGTAAGGGCCCGGCGGGCGGAGACTCATCCGAAGCACCTGCCAGCTCTGGCGGCGCGTTCGCCAGGATGTCAGATGTGATCCCGCCCCTTCCAGCGCCACAGCAACCCGCTGCAGACGACGAAGATGACTGGGAGGCGTAACCATGGCGACCCAGAGTTGAGTGCCAAACTCAAGATTGGAGAGTTGAAATCCTCATAGACTGGCTCTGGAGAAATTGTCTCTCCAAGGAGAGCTGTGGCGTGTTGATTGAGACTTTTGGTCTCTTGTTTTATAGCCTGAAGGTCAGTGAATTAACACAAGTGTAAGACGATGTGTTCTATATGTCATTAAAAACCATTATAGTCTGAAAGATTATATTATTGAAGTCAACATGAAATCCAAATTCACTATTTACAGTACATTCTTCTTTCACATTTTTGGTCATTCATCAGTGCAAATTATTTAAAAATTTTGAAAATGTAAACTTTCAAGCAAATTTTATAACTTAATTTTATTTATATAATAAGTATATTTTATTTTACAGAGCAACAGAAAAATTACAGTATACTAATTAGTACTAATATTGTCTTAATTTCTTGGCTATAGAGCTTCAACTTTTTCAACCATTAAAAGAATATAAAAATCAATATAAATATGGAAAATCTCTGATGCATACTGTACATAATGTGCATGGAATTCCTGGATGATCTACAGTATGCAGCAGGGCATATGGTATCCCATAATGCAATGTGCTTGACTAGACCTTTCATTTCCATAATGATGAATGAACTGGAAGTGATATCAACTGTCTTTTTTTTTTATTTAATTTTTAACAGACTAGCAAAAGTTGACATTTTAACAAAAAATTGGATTGAAAAAGTCACCTTGACTCTAAATTCAGCTTATTTGCATGCTTTATCAAAAATTTCAAAATGCATCTTTGTAATCTCATCAAAATTTAGTAACTTCCTCCATTTTTTTAAAATGACTTTCCTTTTCATCTAATGTCATCTCGTCCACACAACCAACTGGTTAATGTTAATGTTACCCACTTTAACTCGTAAATCTCACATTATGGTTGTTTTATGTTGACTTTAATAATTAATTGCACTTTTGATGAACATTGTTCACTTCTCACGCACATTCAAAATAATGTGACATCATGAAGTTGATGGTGAAATAACTAATGTTCCTTGAGGAAGAAAAGAATGTAAAAAGTAGGTTGTATTTTTTGATACTTTGTGTTTTACATGCTCAAAAACATCTCTGGTATTAGTATCTTTAGTACAGAAAATAAACTCTAATCTACTATGATTGTTTTAGCTCATCTGAGTGTGAGTCTGTTGGCTTCATATTTTGGATTACAAACACAGAAACCAATCCAGTCTTGTAAAAATCAGCTTGAATTAAATGAAACTCAAGAACTGAACCAAAAACACATGCTGAAATGCAGAACTTGAGGACAGAGGCGGCAGAACTCTGCCTCAATAATTCACAAGGCCAGAGTAGTCCAACAAACATCCATAATGCAGGACACCATAGTATTTTTACACATGCGGCTCGGCCCTGTCGAGTCGATGACCTCAGAGCGGCGGTCTCTGTCGCTTCTCCAGGAAGAACTGCGGAATCAAATAAAGGATCAGACAGGGAGCATACGGCTAACAAATCATCCTCATCCTGTCATCAGAACAGACCTGCTTACAGAGAGCACAGCTGGAGAACGTCTGTCTCATTAAAACAGCACGCAGCTGGAGAGACGCACACGAGCCCTCAGTCTCCTGTCTACCACTCTGTCACAATGACATTCTATCTACTATTTTAGAAATGAAGCTGAATGCATCAGGCAAGTGATCAGCTGAAGACAGAAAAAGAAAGAAAACCTGCCCCCTCCCCCCTTTTCAATATGACTATACAATAATATTACTATTATTCAAAATAATATTTTTATTTTATTATAAAATTACAATAATTTTAAATGATAAATTATATAAAAAATTGAAACCATAAAATTGATGTGTTTTTTCCATATATGAATTTTTGTATTTTGTAAATGGTTTTCTGGCTAAATTTGGAGACATAATGACTTTCATAAATATTAGTATTCTCATTTTTTTATTGTTTTTTAAAATAAAATTATTCTTATTAAATATGTTATTTTACAGAACAGAAAAATTACAGTATTAATAGATATGACTATCTTTATTTCTTTGATTTCAAATGTTATGTTTATTTTCACGGAAAACCATTTACAAAATACAGAAATCTATATTAAAAAAAATACAAAAATCCATTTAAATATGGGGAAAAAAAAATCACATCCCTGATGCATAGTGTAGAATTCCTGAATGAGCTACAGTGTACAGCAGAGCACATGGTATTTCACAATGCAATGTGCTTAACATGACCTTACATTTCCACTATTATGAATGAACTGGAAGTGATATCAACTGCAATTCTGAATCTTATTGACTTAAATTTTGCTAGTCTATTCAAATATGAAGACATTTTAACAAAAACTGGATTGAAAATGCTAAATATTTATTTCTGAGATAAATCACTTGCTGTATAAACATCAGTCATTTGACCACAATAATACTGTTTGAATTTATTGCATGCTGTTTCATGTACAACTAAAAAAAAGTAGGCAGTACATACTACATACTGCACAGTATGCTTACCTTCCTGACACTAGCAAAAGCGGGACCAAATGTCGTCTGCGTGTGTGTGCTGGATCGAATCCATTCTGGAAGTTTCTGCAGCGTGCCTGATCGGGCGTACCGGTGATCACAGAGCACAATACATGCGTAATCGCCACGATGACGGATCGCACGACCTGTGGGGTGAGTAGTTCAAAACAAATGTGAGAAAATGAGGTTTACTCTGCTATCAGCAGATTGCATACTAGTCTTACATGGATTAAATAATAAAAGTACTATGCGCTAGTAGGCTATTCTGAAATCAGACAATGTCTTTTCCTATTACAATCTGCATTTGTTTGCCCTTTGTTAAACACAGCATTGAATTACAGGAGTACAGGCCTTCGCCTACCAATAGATTGATTGACAGCTTTCATGCACAGATTCTCAATCAGTGCCTTCCCAGGACTTTTACCACCAACATGAGGCTAGAACAGAAGGGAGAGTTAGAAATGGCAGATTTTTCCCGCAAGCTCCCATATTCCTGTAAAAAGCTCCACCATCCTGTAAAAAGCCTCACCATGTGCTTGTCCAGGTAAGCCATCTTCTCCTGCAGCTCCGGGGACTTTATGTTGGGATACGGCATTCCAACCATAACAATACATCTAACCAAAAGCACAAAAGTGTTTCATTCAATGATTGTTCATTCATTTCTAGCATATTACTTATTACATACTATGCAGTATACACTAAATGCTAATTTTTAAAAAGCAGTAAGTGAAGCAAGCATTATTTTAATATAATTAATATAGTATTTAGTAATATTAGTAGTAGTTTTTATTTTACATTTCTTTTTAATTTTAGTTTAAGTTTTAGTTGTTTTTCGTGTTTAGTATTTTTATTTTATTTTTATTTCAGTTCTAGTCTATTTTCATTACTTTCATTTTAGTACTTAAAACTAAGAAAAACCTTCTCATACTTAAACTAAAGAAAAGGAAAAAGTTGCCTTTGCAACTAATTGAAATGTTACATTTTAAAATTTTAGTGTCATTATTATAATGTAGTGTTTATTCATATTATGAATTCGTTTTTATTTTTATATTTTCAATTTCTATCTTGGTTTTAATTTTAGTAATTTTGGGGGGGGGGGTTTGATGGTATTATTGGTTTTTGTTTTTAGTTTTAGTTATTTTAATACTTCAGCTTAAACTAAAAAATGGGAATGTTGCAACTACTCGAGATTATTTTGCATATAACTAATTGAAGTAAGCATAAATATATTATATATATTATATCTTAGTATCAGTTAATGAAAATAATAGTAATATATACTATTGTATATGCAATGAAACATTCTATATTGTTGTCATGTCGTAGTGTGCTTTATTGTATATGGCACATTTTTGGGTATTTATGTATACTGCTTACAGTATACGTACTGCAATAACAGTATGGCATGCAATTCTGAAAACAGTTTTACCTGCCCAGGTCGTCAGAGAAGTTGATTCCTTCACTCATTTTCCCTCCCACTACAGAGAATAGCAGCGCCCCTGTCTGGCCACTTCCGGCATTACTGCAGCGCTGCATTAAGGTAACAAACCATCATTTAGTGTACATATAAACAGAAAGACCTGTTCTAATTTACTTCTTAGTATAGTAATATTGACACACTAACACACCTGTATACATTTGGAATAGTCACTGAGCACTTGCTCAACCTGACTGGCTTTTTTTGGCTCCTGGAAAATCTGAAACACACAAAGAGCATCTTAACTCAAGTATAAATTGATTTTGCATGGTAATGCTGGTGTTTGTGTACCTTCTTCTTAGACTCTAGCCGCTGAAGGATGCCAGTACTCTCCCAGTGTCCCAGAATCCTCTTCTCATATTCGTAGGAGGGGAAGAAACAGACCACGCCCCCCGGCACTATGTTACAGAGGTTTG
>JAFVLL020021723.1:0-37302 GCA_021397915.2 Tor tambroides
ATATATATATATATATATATATATATATATATATATATATATGGCTATATATATATATGTGACCCTGGAGCACAAAACCAGTCTTAAGTAGCACAGGTATATTTGTAGCAATAGCCAAAAATATATTGTATGGCTCAAAATTATAGATTTTTCTTTTACACCAAAAAATCATTAGGATATTAAGTAAAGATCATGTTCCATGAAGATATTTTGTAAATTTCCTACTGCAAATATATCAACACTTAATTTTTGATTAGTAATATGCATTGCTAAGAACTTCATTTGGACAACTTTAAAGGCGATTTTCTCAATATTTTGAATTTTTTGCACCCTAAGATTCCAGATTTTCAATTAGTTGTATCTTGGCGTCTTGTCCTATCCTAACAAACCATTAATGCAAAGCTTATTTATTCAGCTTTCAGATGATGTAGAAATCTCAATTTCAAAAAAATTGACAGGTTTTGTGCATGGTCCAGGGTCACATATAACTTTTTATCCATTTAATATATATAATATATATACATACATAGTATGAAATTTATTAAACTTAAGTTTTTATAAATTAAACTTTTTTTTTTTTAGCAGTTTGGTGTGTGTATATATAATATTTATTATAAATTTGATCAATTTTAAGTTTTTAAAGATTTTATGAAGTTCTTATTAACCTTTATTATTTCAGTTTCAGTTATTTTAGTTCATCAAGTAATACTAAACTAAAATGATAAACATCTGAATTTCAGTAAACGTATATATTTCACGTAACAAAAATGTATTTCTAATTAATTAATTACATTTTTTTTACTATAATGACCCTGGACTAAAGTAATGAAGGAGACATTTGTTTCATCAGTATACCACAAAATATTCTTAGTTGAAAATAAGTGACGAAAATCCACTTAAGATGCTGAAGCCATTCCCAGGTTTGCCACTATAGGGCACTACTTTCTCCATGCGATAAGATGCTACGATCAAATATTAAACTTTTTGTCCTCTCTAAACGTCAACGTTTTCTGCTCACCTTCATAACGAGTCCAGATTGATCTCTCAAATGCATTAACCTGAGGCTATTTTGAGGCTGTTTAGTGTACGAATGTGTCACGACGCTCTCGAACATTCAGTTCCATCGGAAAGACGCGCTCAAGCCAAAGTTATACACGAGAAAAGAATAATTGTACGCAGACATGGAGGTGTTTACACTTAAATCTATTTGCAAGTCTTGAAACATTTTAAAACTGCCTGTCTGAAACATCTCGCCTGGCCTGTGATAAATAATCAGACACTCTGGGTTCAGAAAATGCTGAAATATAAGCATGAAACTGTGTGGGGGAACCGAACGTGTGAGTCCAAAATGCATTACAGGTGGAGCGATTGAGGATTAAGTCTGGGAGAAGATTCAATTTTCCCTCCTAGTACATCAGCTCTAGCATAAACCCCGGCTTGGCACAAGACGCCGAGCATAAAAACATAATTTCACCTCCACCCCTGCTCGCTCCTCGCTGCTCTCTAGACACACTCCTGTGGTTAGGATCTGAATGGAGAATGTTCTGTATGCAGAGAGCCGTCCTCGGGGGAACGCTGGGATGGAATTGTGGGATACTGTCACCGCACGGGCCGGGTTTTCAGCAATCTGCCTGAACATTTACATAAGTCATTTGAAACATGCATTGTGTTGGTTGAGCACGCTGTTATTTCTAAGAGTCGTGCTTGTGTAATGTTCAGCTGAAAAAGGAAGTACATCAAGTGCTTGGACGTCATGGACCTGCCAATCAACCAAAACAAGCAATTCGCAGTCCCAGCCCATGTATATAGTGCTTTATACAATACAGACTGTTTCAAAGCAGCTTCACAGCAATAAACAGTGTTAATGTTGCAAAATGCATCAGTCATGAAATCAGTCACAGCTCTGACAAAAGACAACAGTGCCATTATTCAGCTCAATTCAGTTCAGTGTTGATTCAGCTCGGTTCAATAAGCATTGATGTTGCAAAGTGACCGCAAAGCCTGAAAAAAGTCTAAAGTCAACTTTCTCTGCCTCTGAAATGACTTTCATTTACGCTGACATCACCAAAGCCTCATATCATTAAGCCCCTCCCCTCCAATCACCTTACACTTTTCACAGTCCAATCAAATCCAAATGAATAACTCAAGCCTCGCCCTCCTTTTTTCTTGTTAAATATTCTGTTGTACTCAAAAATGCATCACATTATGGAAGGAAATGGGAAAACTGCAAAATGCGAAGGTTATCTAAAACTCTGCCACTGCCGTTTAAGAATTCAATGACATAAAATGACAAGAAAAACATATTACAAACTTATTTCAATTAGTGACCAAGGCACCATTTCTAATTTTCATTTAACTAAAATTCAAAAGAAAAAGTATAAAAATAAAAGCTATTTTAAAATATAAATAAAAGTTTAATAGTAAATAGATAGTACTAAAATAACCCTTATTGTGAACAGTTTAAAATATTGGAGTGACAGATAATATATCCATGAGCACAACTGTATTTTCTAAAACTGAAATGAAGTACTGTTTACTTTTGGACGGACAGAAATTTGGACAAAGTCTATATACAATTCTGCTAGTAGTTTACTGCATAACCGTCCACAGACTGACATTGCTTTGCAATTATTTGTACCCTAAAGAGATCAGAATGAACTGGGATTGGTTAAGTTTTATGTAATCGAAATGCAAAGTGGACCAAAGGTCTGTCAGCATGAGCCTGCGGTGAAACAAACCTCACCGATATTTCCGGAACCTCATTAGCATCACATCTTTCAGCTAAACTGTATCTGTTTAGTTCAGCTGTTGCATGGAGACCAGAGCTTGACATGTTTTGGTACAAAGGATCCAATCTGACCCAAAAACGTGCTCTGAGACTTTCCGCTGAGACAAAAATCTTTTTCTTGGAAGAACAGCTGGTTCTAGAATGGTAGCAGAGAACCGCTGATGCGTAAAAGCAAAAAAGCCTCCTGTAAATACAAGTGCATGCTTTTTAATTCCCCCCAATTACAGTCATTCATAATCACAACAATCTTTAACAGCAGGTCAGTACACAGAGCATTTTCAGTCGGGCCCTCATTACTGACCTCTGGGAGAAAGAACAATGAAGTAACGCTGCATTCCCTTGCTCAGGGTCATGGTGACCTTTGACCCCAGCAGCCAACAGCTGCGCGAAACATGGCAAAAATCTGCCCATGTGGAGCAGGTTCTGACCCTATGGAAGCCCGTTTCTGCTCCGGGATTGCAATTCAAAAAGGTAATTGCAACTTTTTATCTCATAATTCTGACCTTTTTCTCAGAATTCTGAGTTCATATCTCACAACTCTTACATGTTTCTTGCAATTCTGAGAAAAAATTCAGAATTGTGAAATATAAACTCAGAATTCCACCTTTTTCTCGCAAATAGGGGAAGGGAAGGGGAAGTGGTGTGTGGCCAAGTATGATGACCCATACTCGGAAATTGTCCTCTGCATTTAACCCCTCCAAGTGCATGCACACAGTAGTGAACATACACCCGGAGCAGTGGGCAGCCAATGCTGCGGTGCCCGGGGAGCAGTTTGGGGGTTCGGTGCCTTGCTCAAGGGTCTCACCTTAGTCGTGGTATTGAGGTGGAGAGAGTGCTGGTTATTCACTCCCCCCACCTACAATCCCTGCCGGACCTGAGACTCGAACCCACGACCTTCGGGTTACAAGTCCAACTCTCTATCCATTAGGCCACGGCTGCCCCATAAAAAAATTCTGAATGGTGAGAGTTTATATCAGAGTTTATATCTCTTAATTCAGATTTTTTTCTCAGAATTGAAAGACAAACTTATAATTATAAGTTTAAAGTCAGAATTGCAGGATATAAATTCGCAATTGCAAGAAATAAATTCAGAACTGTGTTATATAAACTCACAATTCGAACTTTTCCTCGCAATTACGAATATATATATGTACAACGGTTCTTAATTTTTTTATCTCGCAATTCTGAGAAAAAGGTTGAATTGCGAAATATATATCTTTTTTCTCACAATTCAGTTTAAATCTCACCATTCAGAATTTTTCTCAGAATTGCAAGATATAAACTCGTAATTGCAAGTTGTAATGTCAGAATTGCAAGATATAATTTTCAACAAAAGTTCAGAATTCAAATTTTTTTTCGCAATTGTGAGTTTAGATCTCGCAATTCTAACTTTTTGCAAGAAAAAGTCAGAATTACAAGATATAAACTCACAATTTCAAGAAAAATTTTGAATTCTGAACTTATAGCTCGCAGTTCTGATTTTATTTCTCACAACTGCAAGCTATAAAGTCAGAACTGCTTGATATAAACTCGCAATTGCAAGAAAAAATTAGAATTCTGAATTTATATCTGTTCTGACTATTTCTCGCAATTACAAGCTATAAAGTCAGAACCGTGTGATATAAACTCGCAACTGCAAGAAAAAAGTCTTTTTGTGAGAAAAAAGAATTGTCTGAAATAACAATTCTGAAATTCTCTTACAATTGCAAGTTTGTATCACACAATTCTGACTTTATAACTTGCAACTGCAAGTTAGAATTGCGATAAATTTGCAATTGCAAGTTACAAAGTCAAAATTGGAAACTTACAATAAAAAAACTGCAATTGCAAGTTTATATCACACCATACAGTATATCAAAAGTCAGAATTGCAATTAATCAAATCGCAATTACATTGTTTATTTTTATTTAATGGCAGAAGGTTCCATACAAACCCACACAAACATCACAAGTGTAACTGAGGACAAATATGAGCATGAAGCACTTTGTCATCATGCTCCAATTAATTATTTATGTGGCTCAGAGAGAATCAGGGCTATTGGCAAACTCTCAGGCTCAATATATGTGTACACACTCGAATCGAGTGCTGGATGAATATGCGCTCATTTCGGGCGTTGAAGCAGGTGAGCGGTTGATTTCAGAGCGTATGCTAATAGCCGCGTGGATGGTGGTTGGGCTTTGATGTCGAGGACAACACTCGTGACAGGAATGCGTAGCTGCACTGTTTTTGGAAGCGGGCGAGCAAAACCGCTTCAATTAAAACGGCATGCTGGACCGTTCCTTAATCAGCCCAGCAACTCATAAACACACTCCCCCTCCACACACACACACACACACACACACACACGCTAAATCGCTTTAGCGTCAGGAGCTTTAAATGTGTTTCAAAGCATAGCCTGTGTGTCTCTATGGAATCTGGCAGAATTCCTTCCTTAAACCTGTCCTGTGTGTGACCCCAAACATAAGGAAAAATAAAACAAACATGTGGGTTAATTAACACGGTTACAGTCTGTCATGTTCAAAATGAGACAATCCTTGATGTCATTATTAGTGCTACTTAACACTTTAAGAACTGCTTAGTAACCAAAAACAGCATAATATCTACTTAGTAATGCCTTGGCAATCACCCATAACACTATAACAACTATTTTAATATCTTGAATGCATTGGGAACCACCCAACTATGCATTCTGATAGGATATATCTGTCTATCTATCTGTCTATCTATCTATCTATCTGTCTATCTATCTGTCGGTCTATCTATCTGTCTATCTACCCGTACATTCATCTATCCATCTATCCATCCATCCATCCACCCATCCGGCCTGTATAAACGTCACACTTTAAATTTAAGTACAACTACATTATACTTAGACATACTGTAAACAACCTAGTAACCACTTAAAACACCCTAGCAACCACCCACAACACCACAGCCCTCTTTCACCGTTCATATTTTCTTTAAAAACTCTGGAAAATCTACTGCTGTAAAAATCTAACATATCAGTCTAGCCCAGTTTAATAAAGGTAGGATAAAAAACAGCCTAACTACACAACTAACACCATGAAGAGTTTGTTTGCTCTGCCGTCACATCATCCTCACCCTATAACTCGATTGACCTACCTTCTTAAAACACTTCCCTCTCTCCAGCCTCTGCCTCATGCTCGTTAACTTCCTTGACTTTCCCCAATAATGCCAAATGAAACTATCTGTCATGTGTTCGACACAGGGGGCTTGCTTGCGACGTAATGTGGTACGTGCTTGTCCAAACCCTGCCAGGAAAAACAGTGAAAGTCCACCTCAGCAGAGGGAACGGGGACCAGAGTACAAAAGTGTGCTTTCACACAGCTGAGCCCTGGGGGAAGTGAGGGGCCCGGGGCCTGAGAGATGACTGTGGACTTTCAGGTTTTTTTCCCCGCCTCGCAGACATGTTTTCATAAACACCAGGAATGCGTCAAAAAGGCACAGTCCAAGTACCTTCCTCTTTTTTTATGAGCGTCAATCCATCATCCACCAATCAGAGGCGGCGTAGAGTGAGGCCCTGCCTCCTCCTCAGTGTGGCATGGGAACACAATCTGCAGCGTTAGCTACTGTATCCACCACTGCAGCATGAGGGAATTGTGGGAAACATCTACATTGTCCAAAAATGTAACAGAGGACGTGAAATCATGAGAGAGATTCCAAGCATTGTTAATCTTTCCATCAGTCTCTCTCTGTGATGAAGCGCGGCTGAATAACTGCACGGCCTCAAACTCAACCCATGACGCATCTAGAGAGATTTATATGTTCGGAGCGTTCAGCCTCCCTGTTTGTCTGGAATGACGCGGTGCGTCGCCAACTCCTAAAACTGAGTCAACATTTTGTCGTTACAGCTGAGAGAGCGAACCTCATGAAAGACACGTCCAAAATACATAAGAAAATTAGGCTTGTTTAAGGACAATGAAGATTCTTTTTTTTTGGGTTGCACTTTATTTTACATTACGTGTACTTACATGCACTTACAGTGTACTTATAGTGTACTTACCTAAGAAAGTACTGGTAATATAAGGTAACTACATGGGGTAGGGTTAGGTTTAAGGGTATACGTTCAGGGTTAGTACCTAGTTACTATAATTATTATAATAATAAGTTCATAGTATGTACATGAGTAACAGGACTGTAAAATAAAGTGCTACCCTTTTTCATGACAGTTTTTAAGCACATTTTCCCCTTATTACCATAATGCAGTAGAATATTTAAATTGTCATTACTATAATACGTTATGCACTATAATACAATATACAATATTTTCTCATTACTATAAAACAATTCTTTTCTAAACAATTATATTCATTTTTTGTTACATTTAAATTAAATATTTTAAAAAGTAAATCTTTAAAATATAATTTCTTTAAATTTACATTTGGTGATTCTCATTTAATTATCATTACTATAATACAATATACAGTACATGCTATAACATTATATATTTTCTCATTATAAAACCATATTTTTACTGTATAAAACCAAATTTAATTTAATCTTTATATTTAAATTAAATATTTTTAAAAAGTATATTTTTAAATTAAAATTATTTACATCAGGTAATTGTCATTAAATTATTACTATAATACAATATTATTTTGTTACTATAGAACAATTGTACTGTATAAAAGCTATTTATATGACATTTCAGTTACATTTAAATTAAATATTTTTTCTTTTAATTTTTTTTATATTTAATGAGTTTCATTAAATGATCATTACTATAATACTATACATAACACAATACATGATATATAATGATAATTATAATACAATATATGCTATAATATTAACAATATTTTTACAGTATAAATGTTATATGTTAAATTTTAGTTACATTTAAATGAAAGGTTTTTCAATATTTTAAATTAATCAGAATATACTGAAGGCAGTACAACAACTATAACCATTATGTATAAAATATAGTATTTAACTTAACGTGGTTTGGTAATGACAATTGCTTAATTTTCATGAAATAATATAAAAAAAATTCTTAAATATAATAATAAAATATTTTTTTATAAATAAATAAGGTTCAATGTAAATGAATAAATAGGCTTCAGTTAAAATATAGATCAACATATTTTTCTTTTGAATTTGGGGTGAAATATGACATGAGTATGTTTGGTGTGTCTAAAAGAGTTTTTAGCTTCACACTTGCACTTTCATCAACTCAGCCATCACAATCACAGGCTCATGCAGGTATATGCGGTGAAATATGATGGAGAAAACCAGCCTCGGTTCTGTCAGGATGAGTTTCAGCGACGAGAAGCAGCATTCTCACATTAGAGGCTGAAATGTTTGAACTCAGATTCAGTCATGATGTCATAACCCTGAGACGTCCAGAGACGCGAGACACATTCGGTCATCGCTGCACGAATGAAACAGAAGGAAGGAACATCAGAAATGACATCACTTTTGAAGATTTAGCCGTGACAGAAGAAAACAGATGTGAATACTAAATCGCCTTTCTTCTTTGTTTTTTCAGATTTTATTTGCGCAAAAGCTGGATGGTATGCTAAAAAGCGTCTGGCGGGCTTTGATTAGCATCGACGAAGAGCTCCCAAAACAAGCGGCAGCGACCGTCTTTGATGATCATACAGAGTTATGAAAGCACATGTTGTATCATAGGTGCAGCACTCGGAAACATAAGACAAGCCTTGAGAGAAATTCATTTGAATAGTTGTGAGGTTGTGCGACGGCGTAATACTGAAATATGACTTTCATCAGCTGATGAGCGCTGGGTTTTCATAGGGACACGATGAGCTGACTCACCGTAATTAGGTTACGGAGTTTCTCGCTAAAACTGATTGTGTGTGTCCCACCGGCTGATGGATGGAAACGCTATGCCGAGAGCACATTTTAATACCCCGGATTTTCAAACCCACTTACTGTTCTCAGTCTTTCTTCAGAAGACAATACCCGTAACGCAATTACTGCAGGATAAAATTTGCCTGGCTCCTAAAATAACTCCCACAAAGAGACCCCGCTTCCAAGTAACTGTCTCGCCTGTCCTCGCTCGTGCAGGTATAATTTCTCAGTAAATGCATACTAACGAAGAAACCGACCTAAAAAAGCGCCCTAAACAAATTAGGTGGACGTTTTAGAAATATCCACAGAGATGTAGGATTCTTCACGTGGACAATAATGAGAAAAGCGTAACACAATATGCAGAAAACATCGAGGTGCTGCCTCAAGGAAGAGCGAGGTTAACCCTGTAAAGCCTGACATAAGAAATAACAGTCAGAAAAATCTGTTTATGGGACCTTTCGACAGAAGTTTGCATGTGTTTTTGTTGATCGTGTTTGATATATCAGGCTATAAAGGCTCATATAGTGAGAATATGGAGTAAAAACAAAACAGTTTTATTCAGAGGCCCAAACTCAGCAGAAATATGCAATTTGGTGCAGATGCCGATATTTATATGGACAAAAAGTAAGATGAAATTGTCTTTGCTTGTAATCTAAATTTACATGTTTATATCAACAGATCAATTTCATATCGAGTTCATATCTTGCATTTCCAAGTTTCTCTCTTGAATTTCTGTTTTTATCTTAGAATTCTAAGTTTATATCTTCTAATTCAAAGTTTATATCTTGAAATTCTGAGTTTTTAACTTGCAATTCTGAGTTTACATCTTGAAAGTCTGAGTTTATATCTTGAAATTCTGAGTTCACATAGAGAAATTCCAAGTTTTTAACTTGAAATTCCAAGTTTGTATCTTGGAATTGCATGTTCATATCTTACAATTCCAAGTTTATCTCTTGAATTTCTGGGTTTACATCTTAGAATTCTAAGTTTATATCTTGCAATTCCATGTTTATATCTAGCAATTCTGAGTTTATTTCTTGAAATTCTGAGTTTATATCTTGAAATTTCAAATTCATAGAAATTCTGAGTATATATCTTGAAATTCCGAGTTTGTATCTTGAAATTCCGAGTTCATATCTTACAATTCCAAGTTCCTCTCTTGAAATTCTGGGTGTATATCTTAGAATTCTAAGTTTATATCTTGCAATTCCAAGTTTATATCTTGAAATCCCAAGTTGCAATTCTGAGTTTATATCTTGAAATTCTCAGTTCGTATCTTGAAATTCTGAGTTTGTATATCGAAATTCCTAATTTGTATCTTGAAATTCTGAGTTCATATCTTACAATTCCGGGTTTATATATCAGAATTCTAGGTTTATATCTTGCAGTTCCTCCTATATCTATATCTCCTATATTCTTCCTATATCTGCATCTCCTCCTTCAGCACCTGGATTCTCCTGGCAACTTTGCTCGGATACTTTTTGTGGACTTCAGCTCTGCTTTTAATTCAAACAAAGCCATCTGATGATTCAGAAGCTGCATCACCTCAATATCCCCACTCGGCTGATTTATCTTATACACAATTTCCTTAGCAACAGGCAGCAAGTAGTACGGCTGGGCTCAAACACATCATCTGCTCTCACCCTCAACACTGGAGCACCGCAGGGCTATGTGTTAAGTCCTTTCTTGTATAGACTTTGCACAAACGACAACATCAGCCCATCACCCAGCATAAAATACTCTGACGACACTAAGTACACTAAGACGACACTGTCACGCAGTGGTGTGAGGATAACCACCTGAATCTCAATGTCAGCAAGACAAAAGAGCTGATAGTCAGTCCCCCTTCACTGCAGCACCCTATTGTTATTCATAATCAAACAGTTGAAATAGTGGACAGTTTCAAATACCTCGGAGTAACACTGGACAACACACTTACCTTTGATCAGCACATTATGGACATTCAGAATAGAAGTCACCAAAGACTGACAGTCATTCATAAACTCGAAGGACTTAATGTTGCTCCTCGATTATTATTGCTACTTAATCAAAGCATCATTCAGCCAATTCTATTGTATTGTTCTATCTGTTTTTTCAACATGCTTTCTGTTAAAAACCGGACCAAACTCACAAAGGTGTCCAATATTGCTGCGAAAGTTATAGGTCTTTCAACACCCAACCTCACAGAACTCAATAACAAAGCTATTACACGCATTGCAATTTCAATAGAACAGGACTCCACACATTCACTTAATGAGTATTTAGCCCCACTGCCCTCAGGGCACAGGTACAGGGCTATGAGGTGCAGGAGGGCCCGCTTTGGAAGAAGACTGATTCCTTCAGCCATCACATATCTCAACAACTGACATCGCTGAGGGTTATCGTAACTGTTTTGTGTGTGTATTATGTTCGTTATGTTGTTTGTGTGTCAAACGAGTGCAGTGCTGTGGAAAAGAATTTCCCTCTTGGGGACAATAAAGTTAATCAATCAATCAATCAATCAATTCTGAGTTCATCTTGCAATTCCAGGTTTATATCTTAGAATTCAGTTTCTAATTCAAAATTCTACACTTGTATCTTGCTATTTTGAGGTTTTATCATGCAGTTGTGAGTTTACATCTGGCAACCCTGACTTTTTTCTCAGAATTCTGAGTTTACATCTCACAATTGCTTTTTGTTTCTTTTCTTTTTTTATTTTCACCACAGAAAAAAAAAAAAAATGTAATTGCAACTATTAATCTCACAATTCTGACTTTTCTTCTCAGAATTGAGTTTATATCTAATAATTTTATCTCATAATTCAGACATTATATCTCACAATTTTGTCTATTCTCTCAGCATTGTGAGATATAAACTCAAAATTGTAAGAAAAAAAGTCCAATTTGTGAGAGAAATGTTGCAATTTTTTATTCAGTGACATTATCTGCCAAGTAAAATCAGCTCATTAGCACAAATGTTGCATGATAAGTTACACACCAAAACTTTTTAAATCCCTACTCCTAAATAAGCAATACTAAAAGAAGTGCTGATGCATCTACTAAAGACTTAACCACATTACAGCTAAAATTCTGCACATCAGTGTCCTGATCTCAGGAGATGAAGCTGCTGAGACGCTGCTCTCCTCGGCTGTTTTAACACACTCCAGAGAGAGAGAGAGAGAGAGAGAGAGAGAGAGAGAGAGGTGGACCGGCTTCTAAAGTCCAGACTTTCTTTTATCATATGCCTGGCTGCACAACTGTGCTCCTCCTAATTGTTTCCAGAAGACACAGGGCTTGTTTTTGTCTCACTGGAGTGGAAAATGCCCCGTTTCCTGTTCTTTTCTCTTGCTTTAATAAGGAAGTGGATTTGGCCACCTGTTCTAAGCGAGAATCCACAGAGGAGCGCTGAAGAATAAAAGGTGAAAATCTCAGCCGATTTTCCTTCTTTTACTCACACTCTCTCTGTCATTGTGACAGTATGTGTGTGTATTTATGTTCATGCCGTCTTTAAAGGCTCAATGTGTTCTATATTAGAGCAAATCCAATGTTTTACACAGTTTTGGACGTCAATAACTCGAGCTCGGCAGGTTCCATCACCTCAAATATTCTGACCACAACCTGGCACCCACGTTACGAAATATTACTTGGACGTTTGCATCACATCCTGTGGATAATGGTTGAATTCCAGGAAATTCATACATCTAAAACTTGTTTGTATTCACATACTCCCATTCTATTGCTAGATTACACTTCCTCAAGACCAAGAAAAATGCATAAATCAACAGATAATAAACAATCCTTTCAGAGAACAGTACAGAAATACTTCTGAGAATCATACATTTTTATTATGAATGCTAAATGATCTTAAATTATGTCCTCTTGGCTCCTGATAATCTTTCTGAGCGGTTAACTCTGACAAACCGTCCGTGAATTTGCCGTGCTAGTGCCCAAACACAATAAAAACATGGTGATATGAGCATCTCTATTACTGGTGTGATTTGTACAAACCCCGGACACATAGTATTAAACAATCACATTACTAGCAATATCTAAAGGCCAAAATATCACATACTTGAGGCAGTGTTATTATCGTTAAAGGAAGCGAAAACAAAAATAAGTGGGGAAAAAAAAAAGATTCAATTTCAGAAAAAAAGAAGCTAAAATTTAGTTTCCAAACTAACTAAATAAATATATATACTTTTTGATACAATATGTTATATTTTATTATTAGGTTTAATAATATATTTAATATTTTAAAAGTTTACAACCTGTCTGTATCACACATGAAAATAAATAGAAATTTAATAAGAAATTTCAGATCATTAACTGTGATGGACCTAAAATTTGAAAACAAAAAATTTTATAAAAACTAATAAATAAATTTAAGAAAAGTAAAAGCTAACAAAATTAAAAAGTTGCATTAAAAATAAAAATAAATTTCAACACTATGCTAAAATCTAAACAGAAAAATAAAAAAATAAAAATGACAATAACTAGAAAAAAAATGAAATGGAACTAAAACATTTTCCTACGACTGTGATTTAGTGCCACATAAACAAACAAATAAATACATCTAAGATTACGAGAACAAAGTCGTAGCAATATGAGATTAAAGTGAAAATATTTTGAAAATTCATTCTTGTATTCTAACTTTATAAAATATTGCAACTTTAATCTCGTATTACTACGACTTTATCATCAAAACACTACAACTTTAATCTCATATTGCTATGACTTTATTCTTGTAATTTTGATTTATTCTTAAAATATTATGACTTTAATCTCATAATCTTTTATTTATTTATTTGTTTGGCACTAATATGATAATATTCCAAAACAAACTAAAATAAGCCAAAAAATGGCTACAAGATAACTAAAGTTTGCGATAGATTAAGTAAATTGAAACCTTTACAACCCATCTGTATCACACATGAAAATGTTACTTAAGTAAGTGCATTAATTTTGCTTAGAGGAGGGCAATTTTGACTTTGGTCTTTTGGCATACGAACAACTGTATCTCAGAACTTTTTTTATAGACAAGCGGCACTCATTTTCCACAGAAAGCATAAAAATCCAGCGAATCCTCCGTGAAGCTTTCAGTAAAGCGATCTGAGTGTCAGTGCTCGACAAAGCTGGCGTAATAGCTCGCGCTGAAGCTCTGGAACCGCTAAATGACTTCCTAAGATCTTGCTCATTTCCTGTCGCAAATCTTTCTTGCAGCGCTTGGCCCACTTGGTCCTTTTTTCTTTTCGTGGCGTCCCTTGAGCGCCGGCCAAGCTCTCGCTCACTCGAACCCAGACATCCCAATCTCTTCCCCAAATCTAATCTGCACCACCAGGAAATCCAAGCGAAATGTGTTATTCCTCTTTCTCCACCCAAACAGCACCCCAATCCATCCTCCAGAAGTGCCGGCGCTTGCGTCAGAGCCCTGATAAGTGTGTTGCTACTAACCCTTCAGGAATCCAAAGATAAAAGGCTTTTTAAAATAAACGTAGGGGGGAAAAAAACCCAACAGCTTATTGCCAGGTGTGATGGATTGTGGGAAACAGAAACGGTCGCGTTTACTACTCTTGGGATGCTTGTGCTGCTGGTACTGGAGCTTTTACGCAGGACTGGACCATAGGAGAGCAAACACTGTGTATCTGGGCATGAACCCCATCCAGACTGTTTTGGTTGGGCTGAAGCTCAAACTCTGGATGTGTTTGCCTCGTTTCTACACGACCGTCCCAACAGACGCTTGGACATGAGCTGCAAATACAGTCAGGAACGGACCAATGGGGCCAGTCTGCGTACTAGCAAAGATCCAGTCCAAACTAGTCCTAGAGTCAACCTCACCTATTCATTGACCACTAAAACTGATGGTCCACCATGTTAAATAAGTACACTCAATATTGTACCAACAGTTCTGCAATCTTAAAGTGACAGTACACCCAAAAATCAAAAATGTTATTTACTCACTCTCAAGTTGTTCCAAGCCTGTATTGGTTTCTTTCTTCTGTTGAACACAAAAGAAAATACTTTGAAGAATGGTTGGTAAACAGTTAGCCATTGACTTTCAAGATTCAAGATTTTTATTTGTCACGTACACAATTATACAGAGTATAACCAGCAGTGAAATGTACTTCCATAGTATGGAAAAAATACAATGGAAGTATCTTTTATACATAAGTACCCTTTATACATAAAATACAACAAGATTTTTTTTAAACTCTACATCTACAGATTGATGAATAAAAAGTGTGAATTGGGTGTGTTTTTGCTTTTTTATGTTTTTATTCAATTTATTAAGGTGCCGTAAATTTAATTGCTGATCATAATTTTACAATACTATGGTATGTTTTTTTCATTGACAAAAATGTATTGTATTTATTGTAACAAATTCACCATTAATACCAATCCTGTATCCATTGCTGACATGAACTCAACTTGGAAAAACCGTGTTTACAAAGCAGTTTTATTGTTAAATCAATCTAAAGCTATTGAAAATAATTTTAGTTAATTGAAATAAGGTGAAAATTAACTATAAATATGATAACTTAAAAACTTAAATGAAAATGACAAATGTTTCCTTGGCAACTAACTTAGAAACCAAATTACTAATATAAATAAAAAGTATTAAAATGTAAAAATTGAAACAAAATAAATAAAGTTATTTTTTGCCAATTTGAAATCAATGAAAATGCTTTCCATAATAAACACGACAAGCAGATAAAATGAATAAAAAATGAAAAGCACATAAAATTAATGTCTTGAAACCTAAAATAAAAAATTTATTAAATCATTTAAATTTAAAATAAAAATAATAAAATAATAATAATAAAAGCTATTAAAATTAAAACTTAAAATGAAAATGGCAAATAACTGGAATAAAGTAAATTTACATTACAATAAAAATACTACTATAAATTACAAAAAATACTTAAATGTAAAAAAAAAGATATAAAACTAAATAGAAACATTTGTATAAAAAAAAAACTAATAAATGACATAAAATTAATAAAAATGACAAGCCCATAAAATTACTAAGACTTGAAACATAAAACATTAAAAAGAAACTTACAAAATAAAATTCAAAGCTAATTGAAAATATATATATATATATATATATATATATATATATATATATATATATAGAGTAGTATTTATATATATATATATATATATATATATATATAGAATGCAAAATGAACCCCGTAAGACTAGATTAACTAGACCATATAGTTTGACAATCCCAAATCTAAAAAATCAGCTGATCGCATGAAAGGTCACGAGAGGTCAAGCAGGTTTTTTGCTTACCTCACACGTAAGAGGGTCGGCTGTGGATTTGGCAGGACGCTCGTCTTTGAACGCAGTGGTGTATTTGAGCCAACGTCCTCCCGATCGCTGCCTCCGGTGCTTATCATGAACCGCGGGAGAAAATTTGCCTATTTGGTCCAATAAGCGTGTGCTCAGGGCAGATGATGTCATTGCTCGTGTAACCTGTGCTCCATTACAGGTAAATAACATAACAGAGATCATTACAGATGCGCCATTTAAAAAAACATCAGGCTCTGCATATGAAACACAATCCTCCCTCCGGGGCTAGAAAAGTGACTGTTATCGTTTAGCGATAAGTACATTCAGTTTCATAGATGCTATTGTGAATCTGAGACTCTGATTAGCGCCCATGCTAATCTCCTGTGTGTTTCAATGGATTAGCCGCATGGGGTCAGGACTGTTGATGTATTTCCGTTCCTTTTCTGATGAAATATCTACTCGCTCGCTCAGATTAGTATTTGTTTTTGGTTGTATTTATTTGTATTTAAATCTAGCCGTGGGTTCACTGCAGTGCAAACAAATGAAACAGAACATAAATCTGGGAGTTTAAACATGCAGACTCTTACTGACAACACACAATGAGGTCAGATGGGCTTTTCGCAAAATGAAATGACTATAAAGCTTCATGGAAAAGCCCTTTAGGATGGATAAACCCCACCTCTGTCAATTTATTAAAGACCTCAAACGAAGCGTGTTTTTTTTCTCTGAAAAAGTCAGTAAAAGGGTGAGGTATAACCTGCCTTCACTGTACAGGGTCAATGATAAACCACAAGGATTTAAAAAATATATATATTTTAAAATCTAGTTTACAATTGCATGTGCCAAGTTCTTAGAAATAATATCTTTTGTATTTATGTTGTAATCATACATTTTTGAAAAATATTTATACTATTTATAACAAAACTTTAAATGACCATGAGAATAAAAATCAAATGGTGTATCCATCAATTAATAAAACATATATATACACACACACACACATTATTAATTACATATTAAAATGTAAAAGTATATAAAAGTGATCAAATGTTTATTATTAGGTTTTAATATATTTATTTAATATATGTATTTAATATATTTATACATTTTCTTTCTTTATTTTTTATTTTAATTTTTTGGTTTAAATTTATATTCAAGTCATCTCTTTGAATTGAAGTTAATCAAATATAATAAATGAAATGTAAATTATTAAATATAATTAATTAGCAAACACACACGTATATAAACAAAATAAATGATTACAATTATATTAAATTATTATTAAATTATTAAAAACAAAATAAAATGTAATTTGTATTATATTTTTTACATTTTAATATGTAATTATTTACTTTCACAAATCTACTTTATTAGATTTAATTTTTTAAATTTTATTTATATAAACATTTTATATTTTATATATATAAAATTTAGATATAATTTTATTATATATTTTTACATATATTACAATACATTATTATTTATATTTTCTTTGTATCATATATACATAATTTTTCTTTATATCTTTCCTTACATATGACTGTATATATTTTTTTATTAATATTTAAGTCATCATCTTTGATGTGCATTTAATTGCATTTTGAATAAAACACCGCAAACGAGTGTGACATCACTGAGCTTGTGATCATAAATGTGATCATTTCTCTGCCAGAGCATCTCCTGTCCTCATGAAAAACAGAGCAGCGTTTGATGTTGAGACCCTTGCTCTGGAATCGCTCTAAACACACGCAGCTCTGATCTTGCTTTCATCTCGGATCTGTCTCATTTTGCTAACAGACAAGCTTCTCTGATTAGTACCCTGCAGAGTCCATATAACTCCACTGTTCTGCAGTTTGCAACTCGCCAAGCCAATTTAGCATAGCATCTTTCCCCGACGAACAAGACGGAAGAATGCGGCCATCACTCTCAGCGACATTTATGATCAACAGAGGAACAGGTCTGGACTGGACCTGCTAGCTCTATGAGCAAAACAAGCACATTAACTAAAGAAGTTTTGATTATTTATGTGCTCCCTCTGCTAAGATCTGCAGGAGGGCCGCTAATGCAGCGTTCGTTTCCACGTCTTTCAAGGAACGTTCCACGAGTGAGTCATTTACAGCAGTTTATCGGAAATGAGCTGCTTTCTACGGATTCGTTTACCCAACAGGCAATGAGTGTGTTTAATACGCCTGTGATTTAGGGTTGGATCCTTCTCAGCGCAGTTTTAAAACTCCATGTCGACCTCTGCTCAGAGTTTGTTCTTAGATATAATATGTGTGAACTCTCCACCATCTAAGCAGTTTTCAGAAGTGTTTATGAAGCATCAGTAGACACTGTAGGGAAGTGTCCTATCTTTACCTCCGAGTTG
Organism: Tor tambroides; assembly: GCA_021397915.2. Classification (NCBI taxonomy): domain Eukaryota; kingdom Metazoa; phylum Chordata; class Actinopteri; order Cypriniformes; family Cyprinidae; genus Tor; species Tor tambroides. The sequence goes on from JAFVLL020021723.1 coordinate 18,266, forward strand.
CTCAACTTTACAAGCCTTTACAAGACCGTAAACACATCTGCAAAGCTCAAGCGTCACAAACTCACTTTAATCCAGCTATTTATTAACCGTTTTAATGGGAAATCAGCAACAGAATATGTTCATAAACTTTATACCACCAAGAAAAAAACCTTCCAGGTAAAGCTTTGGCATTTTATATTTCTTAAAACACAAGATGACTTATGTTTTTTATAGTGCTGTCAAACGATTAATCGCATCCAAAATAAAAGTTTTTGTTTACTTAATATATGTGTGTGTTCAGTGTTTATTTATTATGTATATATAAATACACACATACAGTATATATTTTGAAAATATTTACATGTATATACGTTTAGATATTTATATTATTATATTTTATATTATATATATAAATATATTTAATATTAAACAACATATTTTTCTTAAATTTTTACATGCATGTGTTTGTATTTATATATACATAATAAATATACACAGTACACACTCATATATTATGTAAACAAAAACTTTTATTTTGGATGCGATTAATCGCAATTAATCGTTTGACAGCGCTAGTTTTTTATTCTCACAATTGCTAACATACAGCAGCTTTTTCCATCTCACGCTTCTGATTTTATTTTGCGAGTTCACAACTCGCAATTCTGATATTTTTCTTGGAATTCTGAGTTTACATCTTGCAATTCAAACTTTTTTCACCAGAATTCCGAGTTTCCGTCTCACAATTCTGATATCTGTCTTGGAATTCTGAGTTTAAACCTCATAATTCTGGAATTCTAAATTTATATCTTGTAATTCTGACTTTTTTCTCAGAATTTGGGGTTTACATTTCGCAATTCTGACTTTTTTTTTCCGCCAGAATTCTGAGTTTCCATCTCCCAATTTTGACATTTTTCTTCTAATTCTAAGTTTACACCTCAAATTTGGGGGTTTACAGTTTGCAGTTCTTTTTTCACTAGAATTATGAGTTTACATCTTGCAGTTCTGAGTTTGCATCTAGCAATTCTGACTTTTTTTCTCAGCATTCTGAGTTTACAACTTGCAATTCTGACGTCTTTCTTGGAATTCTGAATTCCTCCAAATTTGGGGTTTAGACTGCAGTTCTAACTTTTTTAACCATAATTCTGAGTTTCCATATCACAATTCTGATTTTTTTTTCTGATTATGAGTTTACATCTAGCAATTCTTACTTTTTTCTCAGAATTCTTAGATCTCACAATTCTGACTTACTTTTGTGTGTAACAGAGTTTACACTCAATTGCGAAAAAAAGTCCAACATTTTTTTTATATTTTAATCTGTGGCAGAAATTAGCTTCCATAGGTTAAAGTCCCAAAATACTAGCTCTATTAAAACTTGCCACGTTGCAAATCCCATCTGGAGGTTTGATAACCCAAAAACTAGCAAAGCGAGATCACAATCGTTCCTGCACCAGATGATTCTTTCAGCTATTAGAGCAGCTAATGTGAGAAATCATTGTGGGTTTATGTGTTAAAAAATACCTTCAGGCTGCGGAAAGGGCTGGAATGCAATAGAGAAACACTAAAGGGGGAAGTTGTGGGTGAGCTTATCAATCAAACAATACAGTTCACATAAATGACAGCAATAAACGCGCAGGCCAGGCTGTGAGCGCGCTGCCGTTCCCACGAGCCAACCGTCTCATGTAGTTCAATAACACAGCCTCATAAAAATCATCAGCACTGTCAGGCTGCTCTAAAATCAACAGCCCTAAACCCACGTCATCAATGCTCGTAATTTACAGCTTCGTGACTACGTGCCTTCGTGGGCCCGAGATGATCACGAGACAATTAGCGCAGAGTATTTGCCTGCCATCACAGCGAGGAGATCTGTTCAACTTAAATGCTTCTGACAACCAAATGATAGGCTGATGATTTAGAGGCTAATTAATGAAACAATACATTGGAGGCTCTTGCCACGCTTTAATGTGTTCAGTATGGCGCTGACTGATAAATGGGCCCTCACCTGATTGATAGGGCCAATTAGCGCGAGTCCATTCTTGAATCGCTCTGGGAACAATAAAAGCCGCTGCGCTCCAAATCCAAACGGTGACCGAATACATAAAAGGAGGCTGTAACTGGACCAAAAGCAATGGAAATGAACACAATACTACAGGAAATGATTTGATCTCACTGCGCAATTTGCTTTGATCAGCGTTTGCTGAATTGTTCATCGATAAAGTGGCATTTCACTGTTGGCTGAACGTTGAGAGCTAATTTTTCAGCATTATTCATTTTACTTTTTTTGCTAAATAAGTAATAAATCATTATCACAATTATAAATATAATGGCCTGTATTAGAAGGCTAAAAAGAAAAAAAAAACGTTAAATTAATTTCTTAGAAAAAGCTTAACGCATTACCATACAATTTTTTGAAAACATTTGAATATATATATAATAATCAGTATTGGAATCGTTAAAACTATTAAAAATTGGTAACTGTTCTTTAATTAATAAAACTAAATATAATAAAATATAAATATTAGATAAAAACACTTAATAATCAAAAATATTGATTTGGCAACTAACTAAAAAAAGCTGAAGTGCCAAAATTAATCTAAATAAAGGAATAAAGCAAGGAATAGATTAATATAAAGGACAGAAGGAAGGAAGGAATGAGAGAGTGAATGAATGAATGAAGCTAGCTAAATTTAAATGCCTAAAACCAAAATGAAAACTAATAAAAGTGACAAAAGCACATAAAATTACTAAAGCTAGAACTAAATTGAAAAATTAAAATAAAAGCAATTAATAAAAAACAAAAGAGAATATAAATCAGACTAAAATTACACTGAGCATATAATGTAATGTAATATATTATATTATATTATTATATTATATTATATTATAATATATAAATTAGTGTTGGAATTGTTAAAACTATTAAAAAATCATTACTTAAAGACAAATAAAATAAAATATAAATATTAGAAGAGAATGTCGCAAAAATTAATAAAACTAAAATAAAAAAAAACAAAAATTATGAAAAGCACATACAAAAATTACTTAAATCTAAACTAAAATTCAAAAACTGAAAATATAAAAGCAATTAATAAATACTATAATAGTATATAAATCAGATAATATAACAATGAATATAATATAATATAATAATATAAAAATATAATTTGCTCCAGGTGTAAGCAGCTATTTTTATTGAAGAATTTGTAATCTCATGTATCATAACATTTAACCATTTCAAAGTTCACGGCAAAACATTTACAATGAATTCAATTATCAAGTTTTCCAACAGCATTCTATATTAATAGCATGATGTGAGATGAAACAGTGTTTTATTTTAATAAAAACCCGGACTCTAAGATCCCTATACTAGGACTGGCCTATTGGGGTCACGAGCCATATTTGCTAATATGCATCTTGTATTTGTATTTGGACACCGCTGACCCTTGCTGTCTGTCTGCGGAGACTCTCTCCCATCCGACAGCTTTAGCCCGAGACGCTCAGCAGTCCAGACAAAAGGCTGCGTATGCAGATCCCATCAGCCACAAGCCATCATATCACTGACGGATGTTTACAATAGGGTCATAAAATATCAAAAACAGGAACATCCTCGGAGCCTGTAACTTTCAGAAACCCTAAATCTTCATGCCAGCCGGATGCATGAGGCGCAGACGCCTGTGCGAGGTCAGCGCTTCCCCAGGGCCAGACACACACAACACTAAACGCCTGCGTTTGACGCTCATGCGGATTGAAAGCGAGCATGTTCCCCGCGACCCGACGACAGAGCGGATCTTACCGTTAGTGACAGGCCTGTCCCTGCGTCGCCCCCCACCCGCGAATATCAGCCCGTCATCCACACCACTTCTGTCCCACCGCCAGAACAACACTCCATTCTAACGTTTGAGACTTCAAATACCATTTTAAGACGTCTACCTTCAATTTGCATGGAAATAGCAAATGTCCAGGTCATATTTCAACCCTAAAACAAAGATTTCACTCCAAAATGCTTAAAGAAAATGAAGACTTCTTTAAATATATATAATATATAATATATAATATATTATGAACATGTGGTAAATTTGAATAAAAATTCTGTAATGAAAACCCCCCCAGAAATAATCATAAATGCAACTGAAAAAAAAGATTTAAAATAAACATATTTAAATTATATTTAAAAAAATATATATATTGTTTTAATTATTATCAGTTGAAGATTTTTCCCCATTAACATTACTTTCCAGCCTGTTTCTCTTTTTAAAATCCCTTAACTAACAGAAACCACTTCCTTAATGACATCATCCTCCAAGAAGTGACATAATTTTGGTGGGAAAACAGCAGCCCAAACATCTGAGTATTAGCAATGGTTGTAATTAATTCTGTGTTTGTGCTCTCTCTCTCTCTATATATAGACACCTATATATATATATATATATATATTACACACACACGCATATATCAGGTGTGCTAACTATTAAGTGCTAGGCCGTGACTCCCATCTAAATGTCATCATAAGCGAGGGATGGCAGGATAAGCGTCAGTCTTTTTTTGTCTAAAGATGGTCAAGAGTTGTTAAGTTTCATAATGATCATCAATCGTTAATGAAAACGCCTCCAGAGCTTGCATCATGGAATGATTAAGCAGCTGGCACTAAAGCTAAAAAATGCAGGAGTTTAAACTCTCTTTCATTCTCAGGCTCATTAAAAGCACCCTAGTAGAGCGATGAGTTTCTTCATGACATGAAAGCGTCCTGACTTGAGGAGGTAACCCGTAGCACTCAGCTCTAGTGGGAGATCTGCTCTTTTAGCATTGCGAGAGCAGCTGGTTTCTGCCGTCTGGCCCTGTGATCTGACACGTCAGGGAGTTGGACTTCACAGCTCTGAGTGAAACGCCTCGGGCGTCTGAAAGGACCGAACGCATTTCGCACATCTACAGCCTGAAATCAAAAATGAATAGCACAACATCAGAGGAGGGCAAAGCAAACAGTCGCTGCGACTGCTACTGAGGGTCATGCTCAAATTGCTGGTTTTTTCACCCAAAGCGGACGATGATTAAGACAATGACGATGAGAGAATAGAAACTGCATGATTTACTCACACCCACGCCATTCCAATCCATTATGAGGTTATTTTCCCTGTGAAACACAAGGATTCAAGAATTTGCATGTACATGAAATGCACGTTCACATGTTGAGCTGCAAAAACACCATTAAAGGTCATATGATGGCACTGCATGAAGAACAGACTGTTATGATAGATTCAATCTATCATTTAAAAGTTTGGGGTTGGTAAATAATTTAAGGTTTTAAAAGAAGTCTCTTTTGCTTACCGAGACTGCATTTATTTGATCATAAATGCAGTAAAAGCTGTAATATTGCGAAATATTATTACAATTTACAATAGCTGTTTCCTATATGAATATATTTTAAAATGTCATTTATTGCTAAATTTATAAGCTAAATTTCATTTTATATATATATATAAAACACGTTTCTTTCTTTTTTTAATCTTAGTGACTTTTTTCAACATAAGTGTATTGATGATATATCATTTATTGACTGATATATAAGATATACAGATTTTTTTTAACTTATCACATTTGATCTATTGGATATTTAATAGTGCATTACCTTGACCATCTCATACTTTGAGTAAACTTAAAAAAAAAAAAAAGATAAGTCATATAATAATTTAATAATAATTTAATGACAACGTAAACAGATCTCAAAATTAATATAGATTTTGCAGAGTACACATTATAATATTGTGATGCCTAAATTCACTTTTAGCATTTACATTTTTATTTATTTAGACAAAATAGTATATATGTTCATCCATTATCAGCATATCTAACATTTCTAGCATTTTATTTTATTTTTATTTTATTTTATTTTAGTCCTTTTTGGAGCATGACAGGCATATGAACTAATATTTATTTAATGAATGAATGAATGAATGAATGAATGAATTAATTTTGTTTTATTATATTTATTCTATTTATGCCTAAATTCATTTTTCGCATTAACATTTTTATTTATTTATTTAGACAAAGTAGTACATATGTTCATCCATTATCAGCATAACTAACATTTCTAGCATTTTATTTTATTTTTGTCCTTTCTGGAGCATGACAGGCATATGAATTATTAATTAATTATTATTAATTTATTTTATTTTATTTATGCCTAAATTCACTTTTAGCATTAACATTTTTATTTATTTATTTAGACAAAATAGTACATATGTTCATCCATTATCAGCATAACTAACATTTCTAACATTTTATTTTATTTTATTTTTAGTCCTTTTTGGGGCATGACAGGCATATAAACTAATATTTTATTATATTTTATTTTATTTTTGTCCTTTTTGGAGCATGACAGGCACATGAACTAACATCATATGGAAAAAACCTGTGTGAAGTTTCTTCAAAAAGTCTCCTTTTGTGTTCCACAGAAATATTAACAGCACTGAAACGGCATGAGTGAGAGTAACCAGGTAAAACTAGTACAACATCTTTTGCTCCAAACATACAGACCATACTGAAGGTGCAGATGCAAAGTTTCAGAGTTTCAGTCTTTGATTGTTTGGCAGCAGCAGTGATTTTCAGAGCGTTGCACACATACTTCCATCCTCTTTGGCTTTGAAGTCCCTGAATCTAATCTGTTTTCCATTTTCATTAACAATATAATGTTCAAAGAGACCTGTGGCTCCCTCGGGCTGCAGGAGTCAGGTCAACCTTGACACAGAGTTTACGACAGGGACGAAGGTCTCCGAGACCCGCTTCATTTGTCCTCTTTAAGAGACGATTTTGTGAAACATTAGGTCACCCTCAGCTCCACGAACTGACATGATTCACGAGGAATTACATAAGCTTACGTGACGTCAAACGCCTCCCGAGAATCTCGCAGGGTTTCAGAGTGTCGTCCTTCACCTGAGTCACACCGAACAATCAGTCTTTTCCAGAGGCCACCTTCAGAAACATGATGTTTGTCTTCAGTAAATCATTTCATACAGAGAACTGCACTCATTATCATAATCTTCATGGTAATAGCCGCCCCATTGGCCGATCCCAAACACTAAACCCAGTGTGCACTTCATTTATCAAACGATTCACGCTCTACACGCTACTGAATCTTACATGAGACTGAATGTGTATATAATTTATGGTGCCTGCTAAATAGAAGCGCTGTGCGCATTTGCGGGAAACGGTGTGAGCCGCTGGGAAGGTTGGTTGGAGTGTAACTAGTAACCCTGATCTGGATCACAATTCCTAGTACTTTCACTTCCTTCATTAAACAAGCTGATTGGTCAACTCGCCTCTAAAAGATGCCTGGTAAATCAAGCACGCTCGCATACTTTCTTTTGGATGCATTTTACAATACGTTCCTGTTTGTTAAAAGAATAGTTCACCCAAAAATGAAAATTTGCAGAACATTTAATCATCCTCAGGGCATCCAAGGTGTAGATGAATTTGCTTCTACATCAGGTTTGGAGAAACGTAGCATTCTATCACTTGCTCACCAATGGATGCTCTGCAGTGAATGGGTGCCATCAGAGTGAGAGTCCAAACAGCTGATAAAAACATCACAATAATCCACAAGTAATCCAAACCACTCCAATTCATCAATCTTGAGAAGTGAAAAGCTGCATGTTTGGAAGAAATTAATCCATCCAGGCATTTTTAACTTTAAACTGTTGTTTCAAGCTAAAGCACGAGTCCTCTATTCATAATATTGCTTTCCTCAGTGAAGAAGTTGTCTCATCTGAATCAAGAGAGAAATCTGCACAGATCAAGTACCGTTTACAAGCCAAAACAGCTTTAAAGAAATATGTGGGTAGATTTTGATGCGAGAGGACAACAGGAGATGGATTTTTTTTTTCTTTTTTTTCCACTGGAGGAAGCATTATTATGGATTATGGACTCATATTTTGGACAGAAGTGATGGTTTAAAGTTAAAAACTAAGTTAATGATGGATTTGTTTGTTACAAACACGCAGCTTTTCTCTTCACAAGACATTAACTGATGGACTGGAGTGGTGTGGATTACTTGTGGATTATTGTGATGTTTTTATCAGCTGTTTGGACTCTCATTCTGACGGCACCCATTCACTGCAAAGGATCCATTTGTGATCCATTGGAACGCTACATTTCTCCAAATCTGTTCTGATGAAGAAACAAACTCATCTACATCTTGGATGGCCTGAGGGTGAGTAAATTCTCTGCAAAATTTCATTTTTTGGGTGAACTATTTCTTGAAAATCTTTAGAAGCATTTTTCACTAATGTAGTTAACTAATGTTAAGAAATGGAACCTTACTGTAAAGTGTTACCGTTTTTTTCCTTCTATTTGCAGTAGCTCAGACATTTCTGTAGTTTTATCCTAGAAGATGATATGCTCTTGTTGTAGTTCCTGCTCTGTGCTGGAATGTGCTGATGCATTTAACTTTCAGATAAATATATGCATCTATCTATCACTGGTCAACTTTACGCTCGCAGCTTCACTGGCCAAGCATGAAGCAACACGAACGCTAGCCCAAACAGAGCACGGAAAGCATAAATTCATGGAGAAATATTTAATGAGGGAGAGAGCGGTTCACATTTATCTGAAAAAAGAAACAGTATCTCATTCAGTCATAGAGAAAGTTTAAAAAAAAAAAAAAAGAGAGAGATTCAGAGACCTTTGTAATTGCATACTACCGTATTACTCATACTATTTTTCCAGTATGTTTGCCAAAATATGAAGCATACAGCACAACACACTACCTGGAATAATGCACCCCACAATGCAAAGCACCCAACTTGACCTTAATTTCTAGTTTTACATTAACTGTATGCTCATTATATGATTTTTAACTCTTTCCGGGATCATGATTTGATCAGACTTGCACAAGTTAAAACATTTGAACACAAATTTTAATTAAAAATACTAAAATAACTGATGAAAATTGGATGCTGTTTGCAGAATTAATCGACAGCATAGCATATTACTGTTTGAAACGTTTATCAAAATGTTTTAATAAATACACATGCTCAAAAATGACCCATTCAAAAATTGGGGGTCGGTAAGATTTGATGAATTATGAGATATAAACTCATAACTGGGAGAAAAAAGTCAGAACTGTGAGATAAAAAGTCCAAAACAGTTACCTTTTTTTTTTTTTTTTATTCCAATGCGGGGACAAGATTTCACAATTTTGCTCACCAAAGCTGCATTTATTTGATTAAAAATGCAGCAAAATTATGAAATGTTATTGTGATTTAAAATACCTGTTTTCATTTTGAGTATATTTTAAAATGCAATTTTTTCCTGTGATGCAAAGCTGAATTTTCAGCATCATTACTCCAGTCTTCAGTATCACACGATCCTTCAGAAATCAGTCTAATATGCTGACTTGCTACACAAGAAACATCTACTATAAACATTTATTAACATCTTATTATATCAATGTTGAAAACAGTTGCTGCTTATATTTTCGTGGTTACATTCGATTCTTTGATGAATAGAAATTTCAAAAGAACAGCATTTACTTGAAATAGAAAGTTTTCGTATCCTTTTGCATACTTGTTGAATAAAAGTAGCTAAATTCTTTCCAACTTTTGTGTATATAGAGCATACATTATGTAACCGTACAGTGTTTTACACAATTACAGTACTAATACGCTTGTAAGATCAAAGGACGACAAGCATTAAAGCAGAACGAAAAGAGACTTTCTGTCCAGATAGACGAAGGCTCTTCCCTGATGTTCAGAGTTATGTCACCTTTACGCAAGATGAAGTGAGCTTGAGAGACGTGCTGAAAGTTTAATATCCCTGGAGGGCTTGATCAGAGAGAGCAGCCATCAGTCAAATCTAGACGCAGACACACAGCGCTCCATGTGTTCGGATGACCTGATCGCCCCGCCGCCGGATTACGAGATATTTACAGTAATTCACTCTCTTTGTCACCTGCCCGCCGGAGGTGAAATCATCTGTTATCACGCTAGAGCTCTGACGGGGGCACACTTTTATTTCAACCAATCATTTCTTCATCTCCATCTGCCTCTTGCCTGCTCTGCTGACTCGACTCTTTTGAACCAGCAATTTTCTTTTTTGCTTCTGGGAGCGGAGCCTGTATTTTTTTACAGTGTAATTCTCTGTGTCATTATTTCAAATAGGCTGGAGGTAAAGACATGAGAGAGAGAGAGGTAGCAGCTGGAAACAAAACCTACATCCAAAAAAACATACAGATCTGGCAACATCTGCTGTATATAATATAACTGAGTGAAGTTACATTTATTTATATTGTTCTTTTAAAAAAATACAAATTGTTTCAAAGCAGCTCCACATTAAAAACAGGAAAATAACTGTTAATGCATGCAGTAAAATGTTAGTGCATGCAGTAAAATTGCCTGCTTGTAGTAAAATTAATCAATTATGAAACATTCAATTTCAGCCACAAAGAACATCTGTACAAGATAAAGTGTCATTATTCAGCTCAATTTAGTTCAATGTTGATTCAATTCAGTTTAATAACAGTGTCAATGTTGTGAAATTCATCAATTATGAAATGTCAGCTATAAAGCAGCTCTATAGAAGATATTGTCATTATTCTGCACAATTCAGTTCATAGTTGATTCAATTTAGTTCAATAGCTTCAATGTAGTCAAATTTATGGATTATTAAACTAATTTAATTTCAGCTGTAATGGAGCTCAATTTAGTTCAGTAGCACTGTTAATGTTGTAAAATTCATCAGTTAAGTCAGTTTCAGCTCTACAAAAGTCAGTGTCATTATTCTGAATTTAGTCCATAGTTGATTCAATGTAGTTCAATAACTGTGTCAATTAAGTAAAATTCATCAATTATGAAACAAATTAAATTTCAGCTGTAAAGTAGCTCTACAGAAGATAGTGTTATTCAGCTCAGTTCGGTTCAATGTAGATTTAAATCAGCTCAATAATAGTGTTGATGTTGCAAAATTCATCAATTATGAACCAATGTCAATTTCATCTCTACAGAAGTTATTGTTATTCAACTGAAATTAGTTCATAGTTGATTCAATTTAGTTCATTAACTTTGTCAATGTTGCAAAATTCATCAATTATGAAACAAATTCAATTTTAGCTATAAAACAGGCTACCTCTGTAGAAGATAGTGTTGTTATTCAGCACAATTAAGTTCAATGCTTATTTAATTCAGTTCAGTATCAATGTCAATGTTGGAAAATTCATCAATTATTAAGTCAATTTCAGAGTTGTTATTCAACTGAATTTAGTTCAATAACTGTCAATGTAGTAAAATTCATCAATTATGAAACAAATTTAATTTTAGCTGAAAAGTAGCTCTATAGAAGATATCGTCGTTATTCAGCTCAATTTAGTAGTTTCAATTAAGTTCAATAACTGTCAATGTTGTAAAATTCATCAATTTTAACCAAATTCAATTTCAGACATAAAGCAGCACTACAGGAGACAATAGTGTTACTCAACTCAATTCAGTTCACATTTTGTTCTCTACAGTTCAATAAGTGTCAATGTTGCAAAGCTCATTAGAAACTAATTCAATTTCAGCTACAAAAGCAGCTCTACAGGAGACAATAGCATTGTTATTCAGCTCAATTCAGTTCACATTTTGTTGTCTTCAGACAGTGTCAAGTGCATATTACTGAATATTATTACATTTAGCATGCAAATATCCATTGCATAGAATATCTGTATCCCATAATGCAATGCACTTTGTTTGACCTTACTTTAGTGACAATCTTTCAAGTTAACTCATTATTTTTGAAATGCTAAATGGATGTCTCTTGCTAAATTAAGCATGTTGAGGTCATGTGACAAGCACACTTCTGCTTGAAACACTTCTGCATAATTCATACTTTTTCATACAGCGCAATATATAAATTATATATGTATAATGTATAGTGTGCAGTATGCAGTACTCTGTACACTAGCTTTCAGAGTCACAGATTAGTATAAATATACACACTAGCAGTTTCAGAATTGGTAAGACAAAGATACTGGCTCAAAACATTCAGCACGTAAATCAACCATATGATTCATAAGTGACTGAGTAACAAAAACAATGCAATCTATTTTGTATTAGAAATTTATATTTTCAAGATAATTCAATGCAAAAAAAATAAAAAATTCAATTCAACCAGTGATGAATAGTTAGAAGACAGTATGTGTGCTTATAATTATACAGCTAACAAATGAGAGCAATGGAAAAAGAGATGATGAATCAAACAAATGGCATTAAGAAAAAAAATACATTTCTGAAGAAAATTTGAGTGCTACTTGCCAGTGCAAAAGTCACTGACATGATGCTCTGGAGTTTGGGAAGTAGTTTCTTTCCAAATGAGCCCACCAATTCAAAAATCAGGCATTGTGATACTGCAAATAAATAAATACACTGTAAAAAGTGATAAGTTGACTTAACTTAATCACTCCAAAAAGTGATAAGTTGACTTAACTTAAAAAAATTGAGGAAACCCCTTGCCTTAAAATTTAAGTAAATGATCATTTAAAATATTAAGTTAAGTGAATTGTCAAGTTCACAACTTATTTTTTTAAAATTATTATTTACTTAATTTTAAGGCAATGGGTTTCCTCCGTTTTTTTAAGTTAAGTCAGCTTATGACTTTTTACAGTGGAGGAAACCTGTGGCCTTAAAATTATTAAGTAAATAATAATTTTAAAAAATAAGTTAAGTGAATTGTCAAGTTCACTTAACTTTTTTTTTTTTTTTTAATTATTATTTACTTAATTTTAAGGCAACAGGTTTCCTCAATTTTTTTAAGTCAACTTATCACTTTACAGTGTACATAAATAAGTTTAATTAATTCTAACTACTAGCATATATACACAAAATGATAAACTGTAGCGCTGCACAAATGAACATAAAATAAAATCTGCATCATCAAGACTATTATAACTAATATTATTAGGCATTATGGTGATGAAAATATCTTAATGGTGTTTTGGAATTGACATTTCATTAATGGAAAATACAATTTTGTATTATTTTTCTATGATATTCTTATATCTCTATGATAACTGAGTCCATTCAAAGTCTTAGGATTTTCTTCCACCTGTTTTTTATGCATGAATGTATGTATTTTTTTTTTTTATTCAACCCCACAGCATATGATTTGAGGACTCATTCATGTCTGGAGTCCTGAGTTACATGCTAAAGTTGTGTTTAAATCTCTAGAAAGTACCACTAATTAAAATACACCGATACGTTCCAACAGATGCTCGAACGTGTGATTTTTACGAGTGGAAGAACTAAAACTCTTAATGTTACCATTCAGAAAAACAGGTTTAATTTGGACAAACTGTTCGGAGAATGTTCCGTCTCGCCCGTGTGGTCGTCTTAAACCGGCAGGTGTTCTGCTTTCTTTTGGGTAACAAAAACCCTTAATAGTACGCCAACACAAAAGTGCCTTTGTGAACAGGCAGTCTTTTTTGTATTAATGGATGCGGTTCAGCATGTAAGCGAGTTTGTGTGTGTGTGGTTTGGGCACTTTCACTATCCGCCAATCCTCCAATCCAAGTCCAACAGGGTAAAGAACACGTATACATCAAATAAAACTCTGAGTTTAAAAATGAGTAACCGAGGAAAAATGGAAGTGAGAGACTCTTCCCGAGCCAAATCCGGTGTAGGACAGTACAACAGCGGCCAAAAAAGATGGGTTAGTGGGAAGTGTGTCGTCTCGCTAGTTCATCACTCATCTCTGGATTCATGCCACCAAGAAATTCTGGAAGTTCCCAAGATAGCGAAGAGATATGATCGCAATCTTTCCTAAACACTTTTTGGTTTGGCAGAAACATCCACGCTGCATGAAAACACAAGACGCCTGGCGCACAGAGTCGAATCTGTGAACACAGTGAAGGCCAGGAGCCGAAGCCACACTCTCCAGACAGCAGGAGGAATACAGCACGAGTCAAATAAAGGCAATTAGACTGAAAGTCTCCCTCCTTGTTTTATTAGTCGCTGCAAATCATTCCTGGAGAATCCAGTGGAAACAAACTGATAAACATTCCACACAGGAGCTCGTTTACAAGCTGCTGCTAACTAAACCTTCCACTTGTTACGACCGCAGAAATTAAAAAACAGAAAGGCCTGGAACTTAGGCCAACGTCTGTCCGGCCCTCTGGAGCCCAAACGCTCAGTTTAATGGAACAATATTACGATGTGGGATTGAGATATTGTTTTGTGAAAAAATGAACCAGTATTACTTATAAAAAAAAAAAAAAAAAAAAAAAAAAAAAGAGCAATATTACAGTTATGGCTTGCATTAGAGGCTAAAACAGGGTTTAAAAAGTGTCCTGTACTTTGAGTGATACAGTTCAAGCTTTGAACGATTGTTTCATTTATTTATTTTTATTAGAAGAAACTAAAAAGAAAAGAAAAAAAATCTTTGAAAAAATTGTTTTAACAGTGATATATTTCACAAAAACAAACAAACAAATAAAATGAATTTTTATAATTATAAATAATGAAAAATGATTTTACTCTTAAAACATAAAGCTTGTTAGATTTGTTTTATTGTGATATTAGTTTCAGCATATTTTCCAGCAAACTTGCATTACCATAATGCAAAAAACATGGTATTGCAGTATTTTTATAATATAATACAATATATAGAATAAGTAAAGACTAAATATAATTACAATATGTAAAATAAAAAAGACAAATTTTTTGTTAATCTGTATTTTTACATTTTTAATTCTTTTTAATATATATTTTCTATATTATTAACATATTCAAATATATAATTCTATTAAAATATTTTTTAATACTTTAACATTTAATAAATTTTACAAATTTTTATACATAATTACATTTTTGCTCTTAAATCATGAAGCCTAATCATTTTTAATATTGTGGGTTTTTTTAAATATTGTACAGTTTTTTTATTTCTAGCACAATACATAATACAGTAAAAATTATTGCATGTCATAATTCTAAATTTAAAATTGAAAAAACAAAAAAACAAAAACAAAACTAAAGACAAAAAGAAAAGAAAATTAAAAAAGGAATAAAAATAGAATAATATAGATGCATTATGGTAATGAGAATATGCGAGTAAAAATGTATCAGTGCAAAATATTTTTTTAAAAAAAGGTTTCATTTTGTTATGGAAAATTATGTTTCTTATTTTATTTATTTATTAATTTTATATTTTGGGATGATATGCTTTTGTGAGATTTATCCATACTTTGATGAATTCTATAAAAAAAACACACAGAATAATAATAAAAATCACAAAAAAACAAAACAAATTTTACCAAGTCACGGCATGTCTTCAAGTTTCGAAGTCTGCAAACTTCTCAACTTCTCTTTGACTTTGAGACTGACTGAGAGAGAGTCAGACAGACAGCACAAAGGTAGAGAGACAGCGTCCACATAACACATGCAAAGCTCCCGTTCCCAGAGTCGAGCAGCATTTCATATGGAAACATGAGGTGAACCGTTAACACTGTGAGAAATGATACAATATCGGGCAGTTGCGTGCAAAACGAATGAGAGACGTAAACAGATTACAGTACATATACCCCATTTATTAAGGTAAATGGCTTTTAAATGAAAACAGTATTTGTGGACGGGTTAGTGATGCCTGTTTTTAAGAAATCACAAGGGGGGGGGGGCGCAGTCAAGAAAATGTGTGCGCGCACAGAAACAGAGTGGGGTTTTATTAAACATCTGGGAGTCATCAGTTTGCTGCAGCGCTGTACTGAACTCAGCTGTGAGTGCAAACGCTGCTCTTGTTTTCACTGCTGCCTGCTTCACATCCACACAACACCTTCCCATAGGACGCATAGAGTATGGCAAGCCGTTTTAACATTTAATCTTTACTTTTCACCATACTAGTACCTATTTTAATGCTACTAGTACTTATTTTGTTAAATACTAGTATCTATTCCATTAAGTGCCAGCACTTATTCATTAGCTACTAGTGCTTATTCCTGAGCTACAAGTAACGTTTTAAAGATACATACTTATTCATTAGATACCAGTTCTTATTTATTAGAGACTAGTTTACTAGTAACTATTCTACTGTCACTAATAACACATTTAACATTTTTGCCATTGACTTTTAAGGGGATTTTTTCATTCAGATATCTACTAATCAGTTGACAAGTTCAGTTGGCATACTGACTAGTATCTTTTTAAAAAGTACTAATAAGTATTCATTAGATACTAGTACTTATTTATTAAGTACTAGTACTTTTAATTAGACAATATTACCAATTTATAGATATATAATAGAATAGTTACTAGGTACTACCATGTATTTATTAGACACTAGTATCTTTTGTAATTATTACTAGCAACAAATCTCATTATACAGTACTAGTCAACTGCTTTTTACTCGTCATATAACTAGTCAGAATGGCCACTGTAAAGTTCAATTAAAAATCCTACTAGTAAAACAATTAAATGTAGCAAATAAATGTGCACTGGTATGTACTGAATAAGTACAAGTATCTAATTAATAAGTTCTAGTATCTTAATAGGTATGATTATCTAAAGAATAAGTAAATAAGGACTAGCAATGAATAAATAGTAGTATGTCATAAATAAATACTAGTATCTATTTGATAAGTACAAGTATTTAATAAATAAGTACTAGTATGTAACGATTTAGCACTACTATCTAATAATATGTACTAGTATTTAAAAAATATGAATAAATACTAGTACATAAAAATGTGTACTAATCATAATTAGATACATACTAGTCAGAAGTGAATGACTAGTTGATATCTGAATGACATCAATAGCTAAAATTTGAAATGTGTTACTAGTAACAACAGAATAGTTACTAGTAACTACTGAAATAAGTACTAGTGTCTAATACATAAGAATTAGTATCTATTTACTAGGTACCAGTATCTAAAAAATAAGTATTAGTATAAAGTGAATAAATACCAGCATCTAATAATAACTAGTATCTAATGAATAAGTACTAATATCTAATAAGTACTAGTATCTATTTAACATGTACTAGTATCTAATAAATTAATTTAATGAGTACCAGTATCTAATAAATAAGAACTAGTGTCTAATGAATAAGTACTAGTACCTAAAGAATAAGCACTAGTAGCCAACAAATAAGTAGGCTACTAGCACCATGAAAATAAATAATAGTACGATTTATAGACTAAATGTTAAAACCACTTACCATATAAGCACTAGCAGCCAACAAATAACTAATAGTACCTAATGGAATAGATACTAGTAGATATAAAATAAATACTAACAGCATGAAAATACATAGGCCTACTAGTATGTTTTCGAGACTAAATGTGACCCTGGGCCACAAAACCAGTCTTAAGTCGCTGGGGTATATTTGTAGCAATAGCCAAAAATACATAGTATGGGTCAAAATTATAAATTTTTCTTTTATGACAAAAATCATTAGGATATTAAGTAAAGATCATGTTCCATGAAGATATTTTGTAAATTTCCTACTACAAATATATTAAAACTTAATTTTTGATTAGTAATATGCACTGCTAAGAACTTCATTTGGACAAATTTAAAGGCAATTTTCTCAGTATTTTGATTTTTTTGCACCCTCAGATTCCAGATTTTCAAATAGTTGTATCTCGGCCAAATATTGTCCTATCCTAACAAACCATACATCAATGGAAAGCTTATTTATTCAGTTTGATGTATAAATCTCAATTTTGAAAAATTGACACATATGACTGGTTTTGTGGTCCAGGGTCACAAATATTAAAGCGGCTTGCCATACATAGAGAGCTGTAAAGCATGACCTCGGACACAGCATGTGCATGCAATAACCGAAAGGAACCCAAGCACAAAATCTTGATCTTAAAGTTCAATCCGACAGCAAGAAAACTTTGTTTATCTGCGGTCACCGTGTTTAATGCGCTCATAAACACACAGCACTGCTGCAGCGACCGTGGCTGTGCAAATTCACACTTTTCATTGTCGTCACTTACTGACGTTAATAATGCAAAGAACTGGCTGGTTGACGTTAAGCGTGGCCATAGATGGGAGTGGAGTGAAGCGGCTCACTGTCCGTAATGAGAAGCATGTTTGGCGGGCAGTTTCCTGTGTGGCACGGCGAGAGATGACGGGACGAATATATTCGAGACATTTGATGGGAGCGATTGAACAGCCAGTCGCTGGTATTACAGCCGAACTCTTCGCCAACTCGGCCTGCGTGAACCTGCTGCCCTGCGTGCAAAATATGACGTTAGGATTTTATTGGAGCGAGGTTATTCAGTACAGAACAATATTTTTAGCCGTGTTTTATTAAAGTCACCAGCTAGTGGTATTATTAGGGTGTTTGTACGGCGTAGAACATTTTTTGATATTGTTTGAAAGCACACACCCTGAAAGCATGTCCTGAAAGCGATAAATTGTCATGTTAATCTGAGTTTTTATCCTAAGGGTGACTGTGAGAAAAGATATTTTGTCAGTCACAATTTTTTTGTCGTGTTGTGCTGCTTAGCTCCACCCAAAGAAAGAAATAATACTACAATTAATTTCGAACAAATAAAATACATTATAATATAATGATCAATATATACTTATAAAACTTACTTTTAATAATTTTATTTAAATTTAAAATGAATTAATTTGATTTTACTCATTAAAAATTAAATATATAAAATAAAAATAAATATATTTTGCACTTTTCTAGCGAAACCTCTTTCCCATAATGCAAAATAAATAAAATATTGCATTGCAGTATTTTATAATGTAATGCATTACGTAGTTGTCACGGAAGGACCAGGCTCCTCACCCAGCCAATTACCTCGCTCCACGTCTCCTGCATACTAATCATCAGCACCTGCACCTCGTCAGCCCCACAATCACCTGCCACATAAAACACCCTCACCTCCTCACTTCTGTGTCCGATCTCGTACTAGCTACATGGACTCACACCTTGCTGACAACCGCAAGTATCATTACCCTGAACTACTTACCTTCTACTTACCTTCCTAGATTCGTCTTAGTTTACATAGATGACATACTCATATATTCCCGGGGCCTGGCCGAACATCGCCACCACGTTGCGGAGGTCCTCCAACGTCTCAG
>JAFVLL020021725.1:0-33626 GCA_021397915.2 Tor tambroides
ATGCTGAATCGGGACAGCGCGTTTTTCTCAGGCACTCTTTTAAACTGCATCTGACAGAAGTGTCAATGGCTTTCATGCACGTCTTTTAAAATAAAAGTCTAGCATCAGAAAAACATTTAGAATTAGGTTTTTTGTTGTTGATGTCATTTCTTTGGCCGTGCACACCGCGACCCACCAGCTAAGAAACACTGTTCTGGACCATTGCCAAGTCAGAAGCCTTCCCCATTATTGTGGTTTCAAAGAACAAGAGATACCCGGAATTTATACTGTAGGGATGGTCATTTAATGAAACTCAAATATAAATATTCTAATATTTTGAGATACTGGATTTTGACTTCATGAGCTGTAAGCGCTAATCATCAAAATTAAAACAAAAAAACTTTTGAAATGTTTTACTTTAGAAGTAATGAATCTAAAATATATATGAAAGTTTCACTTTTTGAAATAAGTTACAAAAAAATTAAGTTTTTCGCGATATTCTAATTTTTTTTAGATGCACCTGTATATATATATATATATATATATATACACACACACACACACAAATAATGAAAAAAATCAAAGCAAATTCAAAATATTAATAAATACTATAGTAGTATATAAATAATACTAAAATAATACTGCCTTTACAGCTCTCGATTGGTCAGATGTGACACCTACAGTACCTGTAAGCTATAGATTATCAGTGAGGCCAGCAGGGGGCACTCAGCCTGTGGTCTATGTGGTTCCAAATGCCCCAGTAGTGATGGAGACTATACTGTAAAAAAGCCACTGCACTTCAAGTGAGACATTAATTCCTGGTGGTGATTGAGGGGAGTTCCCTACTCTAAATCACTTTGAATGAAAAATGCCAGTATATGTACTATAGAAATGTAAGGAATTTTGATTTTATGCATCCATTTCTTTTCAGCTTACACCAAGGCCACACTTCACTGATCACTACCCTATGTAATGTCTCCACAAGTGTTTTGGAAGTGAGGGGGTATGTGAAGGATATGAGGAGGAGTAAATATTGAACAAAGTAACTGTGTGCTCTCATAAAGTGGTTGGGAATAGCGGTGCAAAATGCCAGGTTAGGGGTCGTCACAGAAACCCTCCATACACAGGGTGGGGCCCTTTGTACCAAGAACGGTGGAGTGGAGGAGAGGCTGAAAGAGGATTAATCCCACACCAGTGCATCTCAATGCTCCGTCCCCGCCAAGAGCCAAGAGCTCATTCCCATGTGCTGGTCTTTATTTCATCCATTCAGGAGTCAATAGGTCTGCTACACCCCCACCCCTCCACTCACACGCACACACTCCTGAACACTGAAAAAACATGGCAGTCCATATAAATGAACATATGGGGACATAAGTGTGTTTACAATTCATTATAATAACTGATCAATTAGTTTTAGCATTCTTTATCAATCCTAGTGAGCTCCTAGTAACACAATGTAAATTCATTCACATTCAATCTTTAGCGTTTCTCACTCGTCAAAACACATGAATTCCTAAACTTCCTAAACTTCAGTAACATGCCTCACCTCCTACATACAAACACACATATCCGTGCAGGCCTAAATACACATTCATTCATGCTCACATACCCACTTATTCATTTAAAACAATGAGGAGCTCTTATAATGAGTGTGTGTGAGTGTGATGCTGGATCTTCTTTAACACATTTAAATCTACCCCCACTTCACATTCATGGAGACCCACAACACCCTCTCACTTCCCAGTGAAGTACATTCACTCACATTTTCTCTTTCATCAGCACTTGACGCAATGCATATATCCTCTTTGGCAAGAGTGACACACAGGAAACTCTGATGGAAGGTTCGGTCACTCATGTGAACTTGGAGCAGCAGATGTCTTGTCTACATAAGCATATTTTATGGTAATGGTAATGTGTAAATGAACTAAACATTAAAAATGTAAACATTTCCAGACTTTGCTATTGTGGAATAGTCAGAATTAATAGAAAGATTTTTCTTCCTGTCAGTGCTCTTCCCAGTGGTTAATTGATGCTGAAAAGACATCAGATTGACATCAAACATCGACCTCAAAAAACAGGTCAAATATGCTAACCAAACTGACATCAAAAACTTGACATGATATTTGATTTGATGTAAATTGAACGTCAAACATATCGGCCTACATATACATTAACCAAATTCAGTGTGGGATTAACTTCCTATTTTCACCAAATTTCCACTGGAAGAAACTGCCATCCAAAGTGATCAAGTCTTGACTAATATTTGACGTCAAAGTGGGTTGGCATGAAGACCGTCTGA
Source organism: Tor tambroides (assembly GCA_021397915.2). Lineage (NCBI taxonomy): Eukaryota > Metazoa > Chordata > Actinopteri > Cypriniformes > Cyprinidae > Tor > Tor tambroides. The sequence continues at coordinate 2,279 of JAFVLL020021725.1, forward strand.
AGATGATGCGCTAATGTAAATCCCCAGCAGAGGGCAGTAGTAACTCTGTTGTGCTTGTGGACCGTTGTGTATGTGAGTTATAAGGGGAATTTCTCTCATTTCTTTCATTCATGCTCATACCTTGAAGAATTTGTTTTGTAAGTTGTTTTATTACCTTTATCACTTTTATCTGTGTAGTTGGCATGATATAAACATGTCTTAGCTCAAACATTGGAGTATAGCGCTAGTAACGTCCAAGTAATGGGTTTGCATTGAATGGCTTGGGTTAGAATTGTCTATCAAATGTAAATACTTTAAGAAAGCTGACATGTCCTGTGGTGTGATAAGCTATAATCCATCTTTAACTATTTTAAAACTGCTAATTCTTAATTGTTTAGAATTAATCAGACTTTTAAATGTGTTTGAAAGTCTTTTTTGCTCCGAAACGCTGCGTTTATTTGATTAAAAATACAGTAATACTGTGAAAAATTATTAAAAATTTTAAAGAAGTATTTTCTGTTTTGATATATTTTAAAATGTAATTTATTCATGTTATGCAAAGCTGCATTTTCAGCAGCCATTATTCCTGTCTTCAGTGTCACATGATCCTTCAGAAATCATTCTAATATCCTGATTTGTTGATCAAGAAACATAATATTATCAGTGTTGAAAACAGCTGCTTAATATTTTTTGTGGAAACTTTGATACATTTTTTTCAGATTCTTTGATGAGTAGAAAATTCAAAATAACAGCATTTATTGAAAATAGAAATCTTTTTTTAACATGATATATGTCTTGACAGTTAGTTTTGATCAATTTATGCCATCCTTGCTGCATAAAAGTATTAATTTCTTTTTAAAGTATTAGTTTCTTTAAAAAAAAGTACTAAAACACTACTGACCATTAACCAATCACAAGCAACAAAGTGGTCATAAAAAATCTGTTGGTAAGTAATGATATCTTAACATGAATGAGTCTTGTACACCATTTTAATGTATGAACAAACAAATTGTTTTCAGTTGAGTAGATTGTAGATATCATGAACCAAACAGAGATGTTTGAACTGTATAATGTTTGTACCCAGAAGCATATGTCGTACAGTTTACGTGCATATTTCTGATTGTGTGTGTGAGCGTGCATGAATTTGCGTGTGTGTCCAGGCAAGTGTCCGCCGCAGCTGTGCGGAGCTGTGATCTGAGGCTGGCTTTTGCTTGCTGTGAAAATATTATTGCAAGTGTTTATTATTACAGCACTGAGAGACAGTGGGAGTGTTGTGTGCCGTGCGGGCCAGCAAAAAAGGGGGTGTAGACCTGGAGTGTGTGAGAGGAAGGAGGGTTTTTTTTACACTCATTCCTTGTGTTCCCACCGACCGGCCCCCAGCGAGGCACGGTGCATTGTGGGTAGTGGGGAGGCCTATTGGAGTTGATTAGTTCCGGCTGAGTCTCAGATAGAGTTCTGACAGGCCGGAGAAACAGGCTCACAGCGTGCACGGCCCCCTCCTCACGCACCCCCTTGCCCTCTCCAACAGACAATAGAAGCAGCATGACAAGAGCTTTTTAAAACACTCCATACACTCCACTCTTCTGTCTGTCACACAAATGTGGGCACACACACACTCCCTATAACCATATCATATTATGTACAACAGAGCTAGCTTAACAAGAGCTTTGTAAAGTGTTCTGATGGTGAGCATCACTATTAAAATTGCACAAACTTAGAATGAAGGATTTCAGCAAACCCATAATTCGAAAGTATTCAGCTTTGGCTTGGAACTCGCCCTGCGCTGTTTGTGTTACAGACATGAATGACACCTCAAATTGTGCATTTTTTGAGAAAACGTGTGCTATTACTTTTGTAAGTCACCAGAATTAAGATTTATGGCCGGTGAAAAAATCTTAACATTGAATGAGGGACCCAAGTCAAAAGTAAGGACATCAGTATCATAAACAGGGTAACTAACTGGTAACATGCTAACTAAACAACATATGAACTAGCAACTAACTGGTAACCACTTAGAACACTCTAGTTACCATATAGCAATGCGCTAAAAACCCTTTATAACATCCTAGCAACTTTTATTTATTTTTTTTATCTTTGTGAAATTTACTAGCAATTTCTAAGTGATAATTGTTTTAAAGAATTTTTTTTTCCCCTTACAGCTCTTTTGAGGACAAACCTCACAGACCAGCCTAGCAACCACCTGGCAACAACCTACCATCAAGGTAAAAATTATATTTATCTTAGCAAAAAAGAACATCTTATCAACGTAAAGAGTAATCATGACTTACTTTTTTTTTTAAACACAAACAAAATCTGGTTTCTTATTAATGTACATAACTTATTAAATATTTAACATGAATTAGGTAATTAAAATATTTGATTTGTATAGTATTCAATCATTAAATATTAAAATAAATGATTGTGTTTTTCGTAGTTGTTTTCTTCTGCAGTATGTATTTATGTGTATTTATTTACTTATTTATCTCAGAACATGTAAAAATCTGCTTTCTCATTAGTGTACATAAAAGATTAAATATGAAATAATAATTATTTAGATGTAAATTAAATGTATATAATATTAAACTGTATACCATAGAATATTAAAATAAATGATTGTTTCTTTTCGTTTTGCCATTTTTCTCTGCAGTATCCATCGATGTGCCCTTCCAGCTCATTTCACTCATGCCAGTAACCTCAAAGGCCACACTAGCAACGGCCTAGCAGCCACCGAGAATACAGCAACTGTGAGGTGAGTCGCTGACATTTCCTTCAGAAAAACCTAGTTTAGATTGTGAAATTGTCGAATTGTAAACAGAGCTTCATCAAACACACCACTCAAACCTGCAGCATCAAGTGCTTCCTGTGACACACGGACACTGGCTTCCTTGAGCACTTGATGCACAAACACACAGTTCAGGAGGGGTACGTGTAATCCTCAGCACTGTTTATACAGCCAGTTACTGCAAACCACTATATAGAGCAAACTCAACACAACACTCCAAACCTCCTCTGAAAAATAACATCCCCTCACAAACAGCAACACGTCGCAACCGCACAATGTAGCTAACCAGCTCTAAACCACACCGCTTAGTTCAACATCCCACCATGGTGCACTCCAGGGGCAAACTACATCAACACCTCCCTGCCCCATTTTTCCTCACCTCTCTTATTTTATCTTACCTCTCTGTGCTCTCTTATTGCCCTCTCCCTGCATTCTTCTCTCTTTTCTCTCTCTCCACACATAATTGATTAAGGGCCGCTTCCATAAATCAATTTGGTATGGGCATCAGTCAGTAATGAATGGGGGAAGCCCCCCTCTGAGCGTCCAGTATTAATCTAGCACAGCAGGCTCTTCCACTCTCTGTCTTTCTCTCTTTTTCTCCCTTTCTTTTTTCCTTTCACAAACACGCATACACAAACTGGACACAACTGCCAAAAACACATTCTATAAGCTCAGAGGGGAGCTGCTTCTCATCCTGGATGAAAGAGAACGAGAGGGACGAGTGGAAAGGATGGAAAAATGAACGGACAGGCATATGAAAGAGAGAACTTGTGGTAAAACCCAGTGATGGCAGAGCAGAAAAGGACTGCTGGCAGGAGTATATACTCACACACATATTCATGCTTATTGATCCCTCACAACCAGTCTCTGAACAATGTTCCAAAGAAAACTGAAACTTGTTTTCTTAAATATGTAACTTATGTTTAATAGTGTTAGTGCTGGAGACTGTGGCTGATTTTACTTTATATAAGTATGTAAGTGTATATGAAATGTATATACACACAAACCACCATTCAAAAGTTCAACTACATTCAAAAGATGCTTGATCAAAATTGCACTTATAACAGTTTCTACAAAAATTTTAAGCAGCACAACTGTTTTCAACATTAATAATGATAAGGCATGTTTCTTAAGCAGCAAATCAGCATATTAGAATAATTTCTGAAGGATCTTGTGACACTGAAGACTATAGTAATGATACTGAAAATTCAGCTTTGCATCACAGGAATAAATTATGTTTTAAAATATGTTAAAATAGAAAAGAGCTCTTTTAAATTGTAATTATATTTCACAATATCACTGAATTTACTGTATTAAAAACATTTAAACCGACCCCAAACTTTTTAATGGTAGTGTATACAATATTATCATTCAAAGCTTGAAGGATTTTTTAAAATATTTGTAAAAGAAGTCTATATATATTAAAAGCTTTTCCATCTTAAAGCAACAGTTCACCCCAAAATTAAAATTTTGTTATCGTTTACTCACCCTCATGCTGTTCCAAACCTGTATAAGTTTTTTCTTATGGTAAACACAAAAGAAGATATTTGCAGAATTTTGAAGAACCAAACACTTGTTGGTCCCCATTGACTACCATAGTAGGGAAATAAATACTATGGAAGTCAGTGGGGACCAACAACTGTTTGATGACCAGCATTCTTTTATGTTCAACATAAGAAAGAAACTCATACAGGTTTGGAACGACATGAGGGTGAGTAAATGATGACAAAATTTGCATTTTCGGGTGAACTATCCCTTTAAGTGTTACATTTGAAACTGGGAGATTCAGTGTCACATTCCTTGCCATTTTAAAACTATTGAAAAAGCCAAACTCCTACTCTTCTTTTGCGCAAGGGACTGCGGGCAATTTTTGGCAGAAAAAAGCGTGTACAGATGCATACTTGAAAATGCACCAGAAAAAAAAAATTACAATCCAGGCATCTACGGCATACAAATAACATACTGTGGCATTTGTGATTACCCATAATGCACTGCAACATGAACAGTTTTGATGTTTCTGTCCTCTTCAGTTAACTATTACTTGTAATATTGCTCACAGTAAACAAATAACGTCAGTTAATATGATTAGACGTTTCAGTACTAACCTTTGAAATGTACTAAAAATAATATTGCATGCTATTTAAAATTGGGACACATACTTTCTTCTTTAAACTTTAGAACAGTTCTCCCTTCATCACACTTTTAGTTTTTCTTCTCTGCTGTTTCTCGCCTTTCACTACTTCAGCCCCCCCCCCCCACTTCCCGACCCTCTCAGCCGCAGAGTGTTAGTGCTGATGATAGCGTAAGCCATATAGCCTTTAAAAACAGTTTGTCTTAATGAGCTCCGAGGAGGCGGGTCACAGCTGAAGCCAATTGCGAGCCCTTCCTGTCGGCATGGCTGCAGGCTCTGAGGTCACGAGGGGTCACACTGGCCCCATCACACCAGTGGACTCCAGCCCAACAGCGTAATCTACAGATGCATACTTACACTCATGGGGACACATCTGGTTCTGATGCAACTCCGCAGTCGGCTCTCAGGGTTTAGGGGAGAGAGGGAAAGGGTCGCATACCTCTCAGTGTCAAAGTCAGGGCCGAAGGTGGCATGTGCTTGCGGGGAATTCCTTGATCTTTCTCCTCTTCTTCGCCAAGAGCAGGTGAGATCTGGATAAATCGACGTGGCAGTGCTTTGAAGGCATCGCCAGTAAAACGTGCAACTATTAACGATCGTAACTAACAAGCTGCAGGCCTCGCTGATGCACATTCTCATGCTCGTTTAACGCTCATCTATTGCCATGTGTGCGCGCTCTTTCATGGATGCCTGAAGCTAATACTTCACAGACCAAAGCACTATTTCTTACCCCCTCACAGATCTCAAGATCAAACAGTAATCTACCTGCACACATGCGGGAAACATATGCGGGTTTGTAAAAGATCAGACATGCATATACGTGCACGACATGATCGATTTATGCGATTATGCATTCATACGCATGCATGGACATCAAGGTTGTGTGCTGATCTGAAACTAAATTGAGAATGCGTTTTAAATTCCCATTCAAAATTTATATTCAGAAAAATGCATATAACTGCAATAACGTGTAAACTTTCAGGCTTGACAAAGACTTGTTTGAATGTTCAAAGAAGTTTGAAGTTTGGTTTTGTAGGCCTTACAGACAGACCAACAGATAGATCTGTGAAATGTCTCCTATAGAAATATTTAATTAAATACTTAATTCATATATCTTGTATGTATGTGTGTATATATATATATATATATATATATATATATATATATATATATACTGAATTGTAATTTTTTATATATATATATATATATACTGTATATACATATATATATATATATATATATATACATACAGTGTATATATATATTGAATTGTAATTATATAAATACATACATATATACTAATAATATTTACTAGTAATTACAATTCAATATAATTATGATTCAGATTCAAAAACAGATAAACTCAATCATTTAATTTAGTTTTTGTTTTTTGTTTTTTGACCGTTATGAGCATAGTTATACGTTATGGATTTATTTTTAATTTTTAATTTAATTTAATTGATTTTTTCAGAAATTTTCTGTGCTGATTTCAGGGAAAAGTCATTTAAATGTTTAAAATAGATTGAAGCTGAAGTATATAATTTCTGTGTCACTAGCAAAGTGAAATTGACTGTTAAACAATGACTGTTTCCAGACAGGATTCCTCAAACATTTTCCCATCTGACATTGGGCAGTAAAACAGATAGTCCCGCCCCAAACTCACACCATTGGTTGAGCCAGAGCTGCTGTTGTCAGGCAGACTGTGATGCCTAAACAAACAGAGTAATATTTTGATAATAACTCAGAGTCACAGCTCTTAGATTTTTAGGGAAATCAGCCTACAAATGGCTTACTTATAACTTGATAAAAGAAACTATTTTAACAGAAAAACAGTTTAGGTTTAAATGCATCTGAGAATACTACACTTTTATTGGTCACTGAAAACATATTCAGCCAAAATATTTAATAAACAAACATGCAAGGGAATGTGTGGAACTTTGGGAATGGCAGGCATTCTGATTGTGTGGAAATCTGCGGATGCAGATTCCATGTGGCCTGGTCATAGTCAAACAAAGTTCATTTAACTGAAGATTCACTGAAGCTGGTTCAGTCAAGGTTAAAAAGACATTGGTCAGATTAACCATCAACCATACTCACCTTTACACGTCTGAATGAAGGCAACCCTTACCAAAAAGTAGTATACTTCAAGTTTATTTTATTAAGTATACTTAAGTAAAGTTCAAGTATATTTTTAAGTATACTTTATGTAGTAAGTATACAAATATCAGTGTACTAGTAGTATACTCGTAAGTGTACTATTTCAATACTCCTTGGGACTAAATTGGCCCACTTTCTAGTATGTAAAAGTACACTTTTAAGTATACTTTAAGTATACCAGTAGTAAACTTTGAGTACACAACTAGTTTACATCAAAGTTTTTAGCTTGTACTGCAACTATACTAAAAGTGAACTTGTAGTATACTGATACTTTACTAATTAAATACTTGTAGTACCATTTTTAGTACACTTTGAAGTATAGTCTCAGTAAACTACTAGTTTAGTAGTTTTATACTGTAAGTATACTCATAAGTTTTCTTTAAGTGAACTTCACATCATACTTTAAGTATACTACTATGTCCTTATTTATTAATTTGTATATATTTTGTTATATGAATATCTGAACATACAAAACATCAAAGGAAAGAACAGGGCATCTGCTTGTAAACAAACACATTTTATTCTAGCTTCTTTTTTTAAACACTTGAATGTGGGTAAGTTTCATAAATAAAAAATAAAGAAATAAACAACATTTTGAACAAAAAGTTGAAAAAAGGACTATGAATTGGATTCAGAATGATAATCAAAACATAGATGGAGTCGATCAACACCCCAAAGCTTGATAGTCATTATTACCTCTTCATTGGTCGACATTTTATTCCATAATGTTACATAGTTTTGATGCTGTTTTATGTCAGATGATCCTGTTAGATTACATGTGGAAGCATCTGTTGTTTTGGTTTCTTCTTCACTTGTGTTTTTTTGGAAATTCTGTACAGATGTGTACTAGCGCCCCCTACCATATAAACGATGAAAACACGGATTCTAGGAGCACAAGTATAGCTCAAATATATTTAGACTTTTTTAAAGTACAAGTCAAGTATACTTAAATGTCATTTTAAAAATATTTATGAGAAGTACATAAAGCCCATTTCTGAGAAGTGGATAGACTAAAAGTAGACTAAAAGTATACTTTCCTCTTTTTAGTTTAAAAGAAGTATACTAATAGCACACTTGAATAAACTTCTTTTTCGTAAGGGAAATGCACACCTTTGCAGGAACTTGCATGTCTTATTCTTTATTGTTTATGCTTCCAGATGCTCCATACACCTGAGCCTATAAAACGGAGTGCGTTATGCCAGTAATTTCTGTTCCACTTCTCCACACACACACACACACACACACAAACAAGTACACACATGGCGCCAAAATTGGCTCCTACTCCCTTACCGGCTCCGAATCTGTACCCCTAACCCCCACCCCACCCTTAACAGACCCATAAAAGCACATCTGGAAAGGCACTCTACTCCTTTCCCCCTCTCTCCATCTCTCTCTTACTCCCTCATGCAGCCGACAAGACGAACACCACAGAAAGAGCCTCTCACAAGCAGCTTCAAACACAGAAATAACACTGTCAGCCTAAGTGAGACATCCTAATGAGGCATCACCACAGAGAAACAGGCGGAGGGCAGGCTGTGGGGAAAAAACATACGCATGTAGATAGTGTTAGCCACGATGACCGCACTGGATCTTCTGAGGTGTGATTTCATGAAGTACCATGGAGATCCACCCAGTGTATTAAAGGCAGGTTTGGCTCATTCATACTGTGTAGTTGAAATAAAGTGCTTTGATGGTATAGCTAAAGGACTAGTCAGTCTGCTATTGGACATGGCTGTATTTCCTCATACAGTTTTTGACCATTTTTATATATGTTTGGTCTAGATACACTTCCTTTCGAACTTTTTGGGGTTGGTAAAATTTTTTTTAATCTATTATGTTCATAAAGGCTGTGTTTATTTGATGGTAAAAACAGTAATACTGTGAAATATTATTACAATTTAAAATAACTGTTTTCTATTTTAATGCATATTAAAATGTCTTTTATTTCTGTGATGCAAAGCTGTATTTTCAGCATCATACTCCAGTCTTCAGTGTCACATGATCTTTCAGAAATCATTTTAATATGCTGATTTGCTGCTCAAAAAACATTTCTTATTATTATCAATGTTGGAAACAGTTGTACTGCTTAATATTTCTGTGAAAACTGTGATATTTGAACCGTTAATTTGAAACCTGAATAGAAAGTTGTAACTTTATAAATGTCTTTACTGTTACTTTTGATTAATTTAATGCATGCTTGCTGAAAAAAAAAAAATTAATTTCTATAAAAAATTACTGACCTCAAACTTTTAAAGGGTATTTTATATTTATGTTGTCCAAAATAAATGTCTAAACGATACATTTTGTATTTACTCAAGACTGAACTGTATTTACTTGCACTTTGAAGTACATTTTGTAATATATTTTGACATTTGTATGTTTAACCGAAAAATGTTTTCAATTTGGAAAAAATGACACATTTTTTAAAGCCACACTGTTTACAACATATATTTAGGATATTTGTAATATATTTAGGCCAGAAAAAAATTTTTTTTGGCATATGGGTTGTGTGCTTCTAGAGTTAGGACTGTTATAAAGACCAGATGCCTTTTCCAATATGGCGATTTGCTCTTTTAATCAAGGCAGGATTTCCTTTCTTAAAGCATTGCAATTTCAGTTCATATTTCAAATGGCATGTCATGTCCTCATACCATCTCTGACATACACATATGTACTTGAAACACATGTGATGTTTCTGACTCTGCGTTCTGTCTACTATGTTTATCCACTGGTGCTTTGGCTCGTGGGAAATCGGAAACATCCCGCTGGGCTCAGCTTATCCACCTCAGCAACCGAAGGCTGTTCTTACTTCATATCGGAGTATTACGCATTCTTTGTGTGTGAAAAACAGCTTGAACTATCTCCGGCACTGGGACTATAACTATATATACATTTAATGAGAGCCTCTGTGGCAGAGTAATAGTTGGTTGGGTTATGGGGTACGGCACTAGAAGGAGGCATCGGTTTAGAGGAAAGGAAGGAGTGACTTGCTATGTTAATTCATTGAGATATCTCTCTACAGATAAGCTGACGCAGTCTGATTCAGTCTGGCTATGATCATTCGCTCGCTGTTTTCCAACGGATCCAGGCACAGGACCAGGAAGAAAATAAAACAAGCCACAAGAATCTCCTGGCTGGGTTCTCTACTCCCTTTTTTTGCTCTACAGCTTCTTTAGAGAGGGTGGGGGGAGGCGAAGAGGGGTAGGAAAAAAGACGCCAGCATTTTTTATTCTCATTTTTAATGAAGTCTTGAGAAATGGGAGGCATTGCAGCACGGGTTGAGTTTCACTTTTGGGCCCAAGCCTCTTAAGCAGGAACATATGCGGCTCCTGGGCCCGAGGACTCAGGTTACCAGGGGGGCACTAAAACGTCGAGCGAGAGAAAGAGAGAGAGACAGCGTAATACAGAGGGAGACAAGCGAAGAAGATTAAGAAAGAATGTGTGCGTATTTTGTGTGTTAGAAGTGAGCGAGAAAGAGAGAAATCAGCAGAGAGGGAGCGGGAAATGGGTGGGTAGTTCTGCGGTAGGTAAATAGAGTTCAGACCCAGGCCCAGTCATTGGAACAGCAGGCCTTCTGCTCCACGGGATTTTCTCTGGGTTTTGTTTTGTGTTTTTTTTTTCAGGTTGGAGGGGGGAAAGGGGAGATGGGGGGCCGCTATTAACGAGCACCATCGTTTTTCTAATTAGAGCTTTGGGGAATATTTTCTTAAGGACTGTCGACCCTCCCTGAAGGGCTCCCAGGAGAGGGAGTGTGTGTCTGGTCGAAGGAGAGGGGAAAAAGAGATGGAGTGTGTATGAATGTGTACTTGAAAACATGTACTTGTGTGTTTGCATGTGTATACATATATTATTTTTTCTAATAATTACATATAAAATATGAACATTGCATATTAGATTGTGTGTGTGTATGTGTATATATATATATATATATATACACGCACACACACACACACTATTTAATTTTTTTCCCAAAAATATTTATTTATTTATTTGTATCTAATATGGTACGTATCAGATACATATCTATACATATTTTATATATGTACACACAATATTTATTTATTTTTTTTCAAAAAATATTTATTTGCATCTAATTCGATATGTATCAGATACGTATCTATACATATATATATATATATATATATATATATATATATTGTACATATCTATATTTGTATATTTAAAAATATTTTTGAATAATGTATATTTTCTTATGCTTGTTTTAAGCATGTAATGTGTTTTGCAGTGTTAAAGTTTATCTTGTACAACTCCAAACTTATTGAGGACACATGGAGCTTAGTCATACTTTCAAGAGGATGACACACACACTCGCCTCCATCTCATTCATACTTCAGATGTAAAAACACACTCTCTCCCCTGTCACACACACACATACTGTTAGTTCATTAGGTTTTGATGCTTAAGATCCTCTCTCCTTGTGTTCTCGGAGTCGAGGAGCAAAGGAAAATTTTCTTTTCTCTTTTCTTCCTTTTCCAAACCTTCTTTTCTTCTCATTTTCTCCTTGTGCTGTTTCTTTTCAGCAAGTCTGCTGCTCTTGTCTTGGCTTTGATCCCCCCCCACCCCCCATTTGTGGGCCTCTACTGAGCTCAGTGGAGCGGTTTCCTGAGTCTGCCTAGATTAATGAGTGTGTGTGTGTGTGTGTGTGTGTGTGTGTGTGTGTATGTGCACTTAAGAGTGCATGAAAAAAAGAGTGGGAGAGAATGAGAGAGAGAGTTTGAGTCAGTGTGTGTGTGTGAGTGTGTGGTTCTCTTTTGGCTTTCCAGAGACCGCACATTATTTTTGTGAGGGTTTTTTATCTTCAAAGTCACTCTATCCACAAAGTGCCTGTGTTTGCCTTGCTCGCTCGCCATTTTGAAACATTCGCAATCACAGGGCTGTTGTGGACATGACTGCAATCTCGGTTCCACAGTAAAAAAGCAACACGACCAACGCTCATACACATAAACCCACACGCGCTCACAGAAGGCCAGTTTGGACGACGAGGTGTTTGAGTAAACAGTGTTAGTCCATAAAGTTGTTGCTTTGTGTTTATGGATACACGTTCCATCCAAATAAATCCAGAGCGCCTATCAGATGCAAAACCTGTAATCAGATTCTGGAATAAATTGCAAACTGCTAAAAATAACTTTTCTTATTGGAGCCATGTGTGGATTTGATGGGGGGATGTTGCTGTGGTGGGTCGTAGTGAGTTGTAGTATGAATCAAACCAGTGGAAAAAAACAGTTTGTCTTTTCTGAGATAATATGGCCACGTGAGCCATGACTGTGGTGTGTTTATTTATTCTCACAACTTAGTGTGTGTATGTTAATACACAAACACACACTGAACACATGATTATACAAACACATGCATGTCATCTAACAGCCCTTTTAACTACACTCTTTAACCTGATTAAAAATGCCCTGTTGCTTTGCAATCACACACTCATACATTATTAAATATATTAAGTAGGGAATAATATACATTATCACAAAATAAAGGAGTAGGGTTATATTTTATGATAAAGCTTGTACATTAAGTGCTTATTTAATGGCTGGTTAACAAATAAATAAATGCATTGAAATTATTTGCATAGAACAGTCAATATGTATTGTGAATATAGAGTGCAAAAAACATATTCATTTTCACCGTAGATAAACTTAGATAGCTAGATACATTTAAACATTTTTTTTTTTTAAATACTCATGTTTAACAGTGGAATTTAAAAACTACATTACCCATAATTTTGCTTAGAAATTAAGAAAAAATGTAAGAACAATTTCATGTTTAATTTACTTGTCATTTCTTTGTAATTATTTGTGAAATTTACTACCAATTTATGAGTGAAAATAAAATCCTACACCAGTTTTTTAGTGTATAATCAACATAAATTTTCGAATACTTTTTGGCTTTAAATGAAATTTTGTGATGTTGTGATTTGGTTCATTGCATATAAGTCTTTAATGAAGACTTCTAAAAATTCCTATGTGAAAAAAAAATTGGAAAAACACTTCCGAAAAACCAAGACATTGAAAAAGTGGCACTATTGCACTCTTTAGTTCTGAATGCTGCGACTGACCAATCAGAGCCAAGTATTCCAGCCAGTCGTGTAATAATTAAAACACAAAAACATGAGAAAAGTAACACAACCCCATTAAAAATGTTTGTTATAAAGTAATTTTATAACTATATACTTATAATCAAACTACATTTCATCTGATTAACTTGCATCCAAGCTGAAGTCACTTTATTACAGGCTAAGCAAAAACCGTACTGGTAAGATTTTAGTTGGTTTGAAACATTTCATGACATTTAAAATAGAGAAGTTACTGCTTTACTGCAACTGAAAAAAGCTATTACGATGTGTGTGTGTGCCTTTACAAGCCTGTAAGGAGGAAAACTGTGTGCCAGGTGTTTCTGATTAGGACCCCTATCAGAAAAAGCCAGAGGAGTGGGGAGTAATGGTGCAAAGGAGTCCAAAACTCTCCCTTTTAACTTTGTAGCCCATAGATCAAACTCCAGCCGGCTCCCCTGATAGGCTCATAAATACCTCCTCCAAGCTCTCATCCCTTATCATACTGTTATTTCTACACTGATTGCAGTGGTTACATGGAAAAGGCCTGATATATGTCACACTGTGACAGCGCTGACGCATATCCTCAACAGAGTGTGTGTGTGTGTTTGGGAGAGGATTTGATGAACCACAGTGTATGTGAGGAACATGATGGTTGAGTTCTGGGTCGTTTGTGTAATTTTTTTTAAACGTTCTGTTCGGTAATCCTTGTATCTTAATTAGGAGACAAATATGGACAAATATACACTGGGACATGTCAGAAAAGGACAATTTTTTTTTCTCAGTTTAATTCATAAGTAATAATGGTTTACAGGAAAATATTAACTAACCAATACTTGATGACTTAACTTGTTTGTGCAGATAGTTTAAATTTACTAACATTTCAAAGTATGACTATATGTTTGATTGTTATAATTAATCTGTAAGCTACATATTTAAACCACATTTAAAGTTACCTTTGTTGCAAATTACATTTTCACATAAGTCACTATTAAATTAGATGTGTGGTAACTGAGTTTGTTTAATTTATGTGTGTAAGGGTTGTGCACCAGTTGAACTGATGAATTTGAACTGTATTTGAATTGAGATAAAACATTTAATTTGAATTTAATTCAAATACAGAGGAACTGTGTAAGTTTTAGTAAAAAATTACCAAGAATATGTTGCCGTACACTAAGAAAAAGAATCTGTAGAAAAACATCAAAGGTACTGTTAATTTTCTGCCATGACATTTTTTGTTGAGCTTACAGACATTTGGGAAAATCATATGAGAAAACACCTGTGAAAAATCAATGCATAAACTTCCTTCATATTAACACAGTACATTGGACCCTATTTCATGGACTTTTTGTGGAAAATATATTGAATAATGGTTCTTCCAGAAACATTATACATTTATTTATTATATATAGATTTATAAAATAAATTACCTTTCATTTTATTGGCTATGGTGAAACAACACCTCATTTGACCTTCAATTAAAGTAATTTTTTGCTCATTTAAGTATAATTTTGTACATTAAAATGTTATTTTCATTTAAGTCACATATCGTAAGTGTGACAGCTGATTTAATTAAATATAATTTCTGTGTATAGCAGGGTTGTGTGCTATTCCAATCTTAGATATTGAGGTACTGAAACAGAAATCAAATGTGAATTTAATGATGTAGAATTAAAATAGAATTAAATTCCATTTAGGTATATGTTTGTACATTTAAATATTTTTATTTTCATTTAAGTAACTGTTTATGGTAATGTAAGTGCTTTATGCTTGACACTTGTATGCTTGGTTGCATTTGGTATTGGGCTGTGTTGTACTAGAATAGGTAGCGTGTGAGTGTGTGTGTTTGTCTGTATGGGCTTCTGTGTGGTTTTGGGAAGCAGCATTGATTTGTGACACTGAGTTGGAGTCAGGGGCAGACCAGAGCGTGTGTGAAGCCTGTTGTTGGACAGCGCATTGTAACTCTGTCTGCTTATTTGATAAGAACTCGTCCGTCTGGAAGGAAAATAAACAGTTGAGCAGTCTGTTGCTCAGCCTTCAGAAAGGAGCTGTTACTAGAGCACAACACAATATTTACATCACTGTTTACATCATATTACACACCCCTCTCTCATTCTCTCACTTCCTTTCTGTGCCTCTGATCTCTCTCCCTTTTGCTCTCTTTCTGTTTTCTCTGGCCAAAATGAAGAAGAACTGTCAGAATCTGACTGACTGTGGCCTTTTCCTGTTGGATATGAACATTGTAATGTCAACACAAAATCAACAAAATGTGTTGCAAATGCTGTTTCATGTTGAGTTTAACTTCTGTTTGTGCAGGGTCCGATTCATGAACGAATGACGCATATGGGTCAGTTCTATTTAGTGAATCAAACACACAAACATTTTGTTTGTTTAGAATTATTGCATAGTTATATGATTGCATTTATGCCACCTCAGTGGGAAGTCATTAAAATGTCTGTGTAGACACAGATTTTGCAAGAATTATTCTAAATGTGTTTATTATTGATTATCTCAGAATTTGACAATGGAATTACATTTCTTTTTTTCAAACATTTATTCCATAAAAAAATCCAAAACTAATCATTAATGGAACTGTTAAGGAACTAAAATCATTAAATTACTCATGATTCCT
The DNA here is from genome assembly GCA_021397915.2 of Tor tambroides. Classification (NCBI taxonomy): domain Eukaryota; kingdom Metazoa; phylum Chordata; class Actinopteri; order Cypriniformes; family Cyprinidae; genus Tor; species Tor tambroides. The sequence continues at coordinate 18,030 of JAFVLL020021725.1, forward strand.
ATTACTAATACTAGGTATTAAAAAAGACTAACTGATAAGAGCCAATTTGTTCAGATCTCGCTGCTAATGCTGCTATCTGACACTGGTAATTGGCAGTATAATATGTCTATGTTATTGTAAGAGCTTTACTAAGGAAAAAATCCACCATTGTAAATGTAAACAATCAGTGAGAATGATAGCAAACAGAGATATTGTCATTATCTGTGATATGGTCTAAAAGGGGTGTGTGGATAGCAAAGCAAAATTGGTACTAAGATTGAGCCCTGAGGGACCCCACAAGATAAGAGAATTGATGAGAAACAAATAATTCCGGTGACAGTGTAATCAGTCAAAATGTTTGTCTAGGAAGTGTTTCAGGCTATTCTGCTAGCCTCTAATAGTCTCTGTATGTTCATTTAACACATTTAGCATGTGTGTGTGTGCAAGGCAAAAAGAGAATGAAAGTCATAAAGAGGGAATGTAAGAGAAATGGGATTTAGTTTCCATGTGTTTATTTACGATGGTGACACTGTGCTGGTCTGTGTAACCCTGCCTCTGGCTATGAGTGACAGATAGAGATCAGAGGGGCTCTTATCAGTCAAGTTGCTCTGGAATGGTCAGACTGTTCTACAATGCAGGGCCTCGGGAAGTCGTGCTGAGATGTTATTATGATGGCATTTCACTGAGTTCCGTGCCAGGACTTAAATATCTCAACACAAAGGAACATTCACAATTCATACATATTCAAAACAGACTCTAAATATGCAGATTACCTACAAACTGTAACTCCATACCTGAAAAACAACATTGAAACACTCACTTGTGCATATTCCATTACAAGCTAAAGCATCGCACACACATTTGTAAAATAAACAGTCTGCGAGCTCCCTGGGTGCATATGGCCGGCACTTAGATTGAATGCTTTGTCAAGAAGGTAATTTTGCTTGCGTGTGAGCCGTTGCTCCCAGGTTGTGTATGAGGCTCTCTGTGAGAAGTCATTTTCCGAGCCTGTTATTTGTAGCGGGTGAGATCATGCTCCATTGCTGACACTGAACATAAAGAGGCATTGAGTAAAAAAGAAACCTAGTCCAAGAGTAGAGGTACACTCACACGTACGAAGAGAGGTAGATTTACAGAGGTCTGCACACACACTTGCCCAGGTACACAACCGTACACACAGACACAAGGCTACATTTATTCACTGAGGAGGACACACATACTGGGAGTGGACCGTCAGTGTAGTGGAGAACCAGAAGACCGTGGGGACTATCGTTTTCCTCGTTAATTATGACCGTCTGGCAAGCCCAGAGTCCAGGAAGTGTGAAGGGGGGAGGAATGGAGAAAGAGTGAGGGTAAGACAGGGAGGGGCGGCACAGGAGAGACAGGAATCAAGATAGAGAGCTCTGTGTAGGAGGGGAGGGAATGTGGATGATAAAACCAGGTGCGTCCATGGAAAAGGGTAGAAGACACCTTAAATCTCCAGCATATGTCGTCTTTACTCCCCTCTAATTCCTTCTGCAGTCCACCTTAAATCTTCTAGACTGCAACCTCTCCAGACATCCGACCTGGAAACCAGACTTCTTCCATCACAGACGAAATATTATTCTCCTATCACAGCCCCTCCACACTGAACACCATCCTTTATTGTTCAAAGATGGTCAAAGATAGGTTATTTCTTATTTACTGTACAGCAATATTGAACATTAAATGTTAAATGAGGATAGTTCATACAAAAATGAAAATTCATTTACTCACCCTCATGTCATCTGTGGAAAACAAAAGAAAATATTTTGAAGGATGTTCTGTTTTTGTCTATATAATGAAAGTCAATAGGGTCCAAAACAACATTTTTATCAAAATAATGAAAAATGTAATTAAAATTCTCTTGTGTTTTTATTCCTGTTTGTTTTAGGTTGTTAATTAATTTATATATTTATGTATTTTTAGAGCAAGTTTTATATTAGTATTGTATATGCAGTATACTGTTTAAGTATTAATTAATAATTTTAATTAGTTTTCATGTTTTCACTTAAATTTAGTTTAAGTTCTGTTATCTGCTTCTGTCATTTTTATTAGTTCTTTTAAAATGTCTATTTAGTTTTTTTTAATTTTTTTTTTTATAATTTTAGTTCTTCAGCTTATTTCAGTTAGTTGCCAAGACAATGTTTTTGAAGTTTCAAAGTGTTATTTTTAACGATTCCTGTCTAAAAATTAAACCCTTATTGCTCATCATAAAAAATAACCCATAAAAACACAGTAGGCGACACAATAACAAATGCGTACCACTTGATGAACGCAACATTAAAAAAAGCTAAAACCACATCATTATTTTTTGCAACCAGGCTGCAAATGAAAACAACACCTTTCCGTCAAAAATCCATAGGTCATTAACCCAGGTTAAGTCCAGGCCAGACCAGGTCAGGGTTATTCTGAAAAGCTCCCCCAATTCCTCTGCTCCGAGTCTAGTGGAGCGACACTGGGATTTGAACGGCTCCAGGTCCAATTACTGCAGTCAGCCGCATCTGGAGCAAGTTAACAGGCCGATCCAATCCAACCACGCCACGGCAACACACGCCCCAGTTTTGACGACACAAGGAATAATAACAATAAAAGCATATAGTGCACACACACACACACATAAACTCTCCCATCCAGAAAAATAATAACAGCAATAATACAGCAGGAAATGAAGAGTCGCAGAGGCCAGGGCACAGGATCACAGAGCTTAGCGCAGGCCGTACTGTGTATGTACCAGCATGAAATGGGGCTTCGTGAAATGTTTCGCTGAGAGGATTGTGATTTATATGTTTTAGTAGTGTGCATGCATGAACATTTGTGCAATTTGTTTGTTTACATGAACTTTCTAAGCTGCAATAACGCAAATATAATATATTTCAGCTATTTTTACTAATAGTTGGGTTTAGTTCTGTGCACAAAGACTTGGCATAAAGTCTAGTCCTCATTGCAGTTTATTCTGGTAAAGAACATCCAGCTCAAGCTATAACGTATCATTTCTTTTACTGTATATGATGAAATAAAAAGTATAAAATTTAAATATATACATATAAAACTTAATTCTAACACATTTATAATGCTGGTCAGAGTATGTGATTTTTGTGGTTTCAGTTCCAACCTTTTTTGTGGATTTAGAATAGTTTTGTACAAATGTTATTGATGAATCAAGAAATTTGTTATGAAATTTGTAGTGAAATTCAAGTGTTGTATTCAGCCATGAATGAATGCTAATTATTTGTTTTATTTTAAAAGTGCAATTAAAGGGATGTTCTCACCAAGGACGATAATTATAACTATAATGTTTTAATAATCATTCTAAAGGGATGTTCACACCAAGTACGGTAGTTAAAAGAGAACTATAAGGTATTATTAATCATTTTAAAGTGACTTTCACACTAAGGATGATAACTATAACTATAAAGTTTTAATAATTGTTCTAAAGGGACGTTCCCACCAAGAACGATAACTATAAACAACTATAACCGTAGTTTAAATAATTGTTGTAAAGGTGCATTCACGCCAAGGATAACTATAACTAAAAAAGTTTTAATAATCAATGTAAAGGGACGTTTACACCAAGGACGATAACTATAACAATAACCATACTGTATAAAGTTTTAATAATCGTTATAAAGGGATGTTCCCACCAAGAACAATAAATATAAATATAACCATAACTATGTAGTTTACATAATCATTGTAAAGGTGCATTCACACCAAGGATGATAACTATAATTATAAAGTTTTAATAATCCTTATAAAGGGATAAAGGGACATTGCCACCAAGAACGATAACTATAACGATAACTATACTGTATAACGTTTTAATAATCATTCTAAAGGGACGTTCCCACCAAGAACGATAACAATAAAGATAACCATAACTATGTCGTTTAAATAATTGTTGCAAAGGTGTGTTCACACCAAGGATGACAACTATAATTATAAATTTTTAATAATCGTTATAAAGGGACGTTTACACCAAGGACGATACCTATAACGATAACTATACTGTATAAAGTTTTAATAATCATTCTAAAGGAACGTTCCCACCAAGGACGATAACTATAACAATAACCATACTGTATAAAGTTTTAATAATCGTTATAAAGGGACATTCCCACCAAGAACGATAAATATAAATACAACCATAACTATGTAGTTTAAATAATCATTGTAAAGGTGCATTCACACCAAGGATGATAACTATAATTATAAAGTTGTAATAATCGTTATAAAGGGATAATGGGACGTTGCCACCAAGAACGATAACTATAACGATAACTATACTGTATAACGTTTTAATAATCATTCTAAAGGGATGTTCCCACCAAGAACGATAACTATAACAATAACTATACTGTATAAAGTTGTAATAATCGTTATAAAGGGATGTTCCCACCAAGAACGATAAATATAAATACAACCATAACTATGTAGTTTAAATAATCATTGTAAAGGTGCGTTCACACCAAGGATGATAACTATAATTATAAAGTTGTAATAATCGTTATAAAGGGATAATGGGACGTTGCCACCAAGAACGATAACTATAACGATAACTATACTGTTTAACGTTTTAATAATCATTCTAAAGGGACGTTCCCACCAAGAACGATAACAATAAAGATAACCATAACTATGTCATTTAAATAATTGTTGCAAAGGTGTGTTCACACCAAGGATGATAACTATAATTATAAAGTTTTAATAGTAGTTATAAAGGGACGTTTAGATCAAAGACGATGACTATAAAGATAACTATAACTATACAGTTTAAATAATTGTTGTTAAGGTATGTTCACACCAAGGATGATAACTATAATTATAACTATAAAGTTTAAATAATCATAATCATTATAAAGGGACATTCACAACAAGGACAATAAATATAATTATAATTATAACAATAAAATTTAATAATTGTTATAAAGGAAAGTTACCACCAGCATAAAAGGCTTAAGGTCTCTGCACACTGAGTCCGAAATTTTCGTCCGAAATTTTCGCACGTTAAAAAATAAATACGTCCTCACGTTGTGTCAATCACGTTTGCACACTGCCTCCGAAACTTTCGTCCGTCAAAAAAAATTCGGATCAGGTTCGATTTTCTGCGTTTTCGCATCCGTTGCATGCATTTTGATAGGAAAGGATGGGGAATACGAAAAAACGGAAAAACGCATGCGAACATTTCGGACTCAGTGTGCAATGGCCTTTAGTCTTAAAAGTTAGTCATCTAATTTTTTTCTTTAATTCTGATCATAACTTTTTTAAGTTGGTTACATAAAAACATAATTATTTGAATCCGAAAAATAAGACCTCTTACCCCTTGGATAACTGCTAGTTGGTCAAACTCGTTCTTAAGACACAGTCTTAACCTAGTGACTAAGTTTATGCAACCGGCCACAGGAAGGATAAATATAAAGATATATAACATAAATATAATTATATTAGTGTCCGCACCAATGCACAATAACATTCTGTTTATTATTAGGCTTTCAATTTTTTTTTCATTCTGAAAAAAAAAATCATTCTGAAAGTGATTCTATAGTTGTGGTGTGGCCCTATTCTCATAGAATTGGAACAATTATTACAACTTTATAGTTATCGGCCCTTATGTCTGTAAATGTTTATGGCAAGAGTTTAGTTGTACTAGTGTTGTTTAAGCAATAAGTGTACTAGTATGAGGCACTGAGAGCAACTCATTCTTAGTTTTGTCACACTGAGGAAGTGACACAGCTGCTAAGGTCAGCGGTAGACACGGTGCCTGGGGGTCGTTGTCATGGTGCCCGTGTCGCGTAATAAGGTTAGACCCTGAGACTCTCAGCATTCCTCCAAAGGCACACATGTACACACATGCACACTTCACAAATACACACAATTAAACGTTGCTGAACACTTTCAGACTTGCCACACTGCCAGTACTCTTCCACAGCTACACAAACACAAGCCACACACACATACACACATTTATTAGACAAAACTGCCTTACATAGCAATGCTTTGAGCAACGAGTGTGAAAAGCCTTAGGCCACAAGAGCCCTGCTATTTTAAAACGTATCCTCTATAATCACTGCAATCATCTACATATCAATCTGTTGGTCTTTATTATGAAGCTGTGAAGTTGATGGAGGTATTGGTGAGAGAGAGCAATGTATGCTGGGAGTAATGCATGCTGGGCCAGAGGCATTCTGGGAGGCAGCTCCCCTGCAGGCTTGGCCTCTGAAACAGCAGCATGGTTAATGGCCCTTTCATGGCTGGGCCACAAAGGCTTTTGTCTGTGCCTAATTCAGCCTATGGTGCACAGGGCAAGGAGGGAAAATGGCACCCAGGGCCTGAAATCCTCCCTGCACCTCTCTCTCCCTCTCTCTCTCTGGGATGAGAGACCTTTTACAGTTCTTTAAAAAAAACTGTAATATTACAGCCAAGGTAAAGGAATAGTTCACCCAAAAAAATTCAAATTTGCTGAAAACCTTCAGGCCATCCAAGATGTAGATCAGTTTGTTTCTTCACTGGAACAGATTCAGAGAAATGTATCATTACATCACAGTGGATCCATGAAAGTGAATGGGTGCCGTCAGAATGAGAGTCCAAACAGCTGATAAAAGCATCATGATAATCCACAAGTAATCCACACAACTCCAGTGAAGCGAAAAGCAGTGTTTGTAATAAATAAATTCATCATTAAGATGTTTCAGCTCCAAACTGGCTAAAATAGGAGTCCTCTATGCATAATATTGCTTTCTCCAGTGAAAAAATTGTCTCGTCTGAATCAGTAGAGAAATATTTATAGATCAAACACTGTTTACAAATGAAAACAGTTTTAACAGTTTGGTGGATTTTGGTGTGAGATGATTACAGGGGATGAACTTTTTCACTTATTATGACTCATATTTTGTCCAGAAGCGACAGTTTAAAGTTAAAATGCCTTAATGATGTATTTGTTTCTTATAAACTTGCAGCTTTTCACTTCACAAGATGTTAAATAATGGACTGGCATCATGTGAATTACTTGTGGATTATTGTGATGTTTTTATCAGTTGTTTGGACTCTCATTCTGATGGCACCCATTCACTGCAGAGGATCCATTGGTGAACAAGTGATGTAATGCCAAATTTCTCCAAATATGTTCTGATAACGAAACAAACTTATCCACATATTGGACTGCATGTGGGTGAGGAAAATTTCAGCAAGTTTTCATTTTTGGGTGAACTATTCCTTTAAAAATAAGCCATTTTACTAATATAATTTATATACAGAAAAAAAATAATAAATACATTACATTTTACTAATAAATATATAGGATTTGTGTATACAGCAGCATATATACAAATTCTGCAATCCTTTGCATAAGCAACCTCAGACCACAGATGCACCCACATTTATTTGCACCGCGACGGTGCCAAATGAAGCTGCACATGCCAAACGTGAACCATAAATTGCAGCATAACACACACTTCCAAACATCCGTAACTCTATCGTCAGAGAGCCAAACCGTGTACATCACCTATAAACTTCACAAAAACCACAAAAGACAAGCCACAGCCATTCCTTATTATTGCTGACTCTCAGTTGTGGAATTATTTGTGTAAAAACAGCAAACTAATTATACATTATCACAGGCTACATGTGATATCAGATATCTCCTATTAAAAATTACCTGAGACCAATCTAATTAGAAGAACAGGGCAACAAGTCAGACTTGTGTAATACTGGTTATAATTATGATACTTAATAATACGAGCTTTTGATTGCTATCCGTATTCAAATTATACCAAAGCTTTGTGACCATAAATAAATAAATACATTTTAATTCAATTAAAAATAATTATATATATATATATATATATATATATATATAAATTCCATTTGCCAGATACTTCATTCAAAGTGAGTTTTTTATATATATATATATATATATATATATATATATATATATATATTTGTATTTTATCAGACTTTACACTCCCTTGAAATCAAACCCATGATCTTGGAGTTACTATTGCTATACTGTACTGTTTCAGTTTCTGCAGTCACATTGTGTAGCCCCACCCACCATGGCATCTCATTGGTCCAAAATCCAGCTTCTCATAACTGTGCATTAAACATCAGTTTTTAATGATTTTTTAATGAAGAAATGACTGAAGCTATTACTGGAACAAATTTCTGGAACAGTAATTTGAACTCAAAAACTTTTTAAGATTTCCTGGGTGTTATGTTACAGCTAGGTCTTTTATCATTTTTTTTTTATTAGTGGTAATAGCTTAGACCCACCTGCATACTAAGACTGATGACATGATTAGAACAAAGAGCAGTATTGAGGTTCCTCTAATTACTGGAGCAATTACAGCATGTGTGCATGCCAGCAGAGTGTGTGTGTGTAAATTGGAGAGGGTCTGATTGTTGGTGTGTCAACTGCAGCTGTGTCCACATGGGCAGAGAGCCTGCACAGCTAATAAGCATGGAAGTCTAATTCATCCTCTACTATAACATCAGCTCTCATGCCAAGCAAACCAAAAAGAAAAACATGTGGCTCTGACATGGCATGCAAAAACCAGGCAAGACCAACCACACACATCGCCATATAACAGACTCAGAGACGTTTACTTTCACCTGAGAAGCAACAGGTGACATGCAGACACAAGGTTTTTTTGTATTTTTAACTTACTAGTATGTTACTAGTGTATATTCAAATTACTAGTAAGTCATTCAGTAGTATGTTTTTCAGCATCACTCACAACTACACTAAAAAATATTTGTGTAGGATTTAGTTTGAAACAAATTTTACTCAGAAATTGTTAGTAAGTTTAACAGATAACTACACACTGAATTAAACAAATTTTGAAGGGGAAAAACTGAAGAAAAAAAAAATTCTTAATAGAAATAGTATTTTCTTGTAAACTGAACTCCAATAATCTGTTTTATTAAAATTAAAAAAGTATGCATTGGATACTTATTCCAATAGTGTCTATCTCAATTCAAGTCTAATTGAAAAAAATCAAATTATATTAATATATAAATATATATTGTAAAGCAACTGAACTTGTGGTTTTAGGCTACTAGATTACTAGATTAGTTTCCTGTACTATGTCTGCTTATAGTAATACTACTTCCTATTAGTTTCCTTCCCTTTTTAGTTTCTTAAACAAATAGAAACTAATAGGAAGTTTTCTATTGTTTTTAACAATATATATATTTATGATATTATTTATATATATATATATATATATATATATATATATATAGCAAAAAATTGGGATGATATTAGTGTCACATTAATAGGATCTAGGAAATAATAGTACAGTAGGAGGAAGTAGTAAAGGAAACTAATGAGAAGTAGTAGGCTAATAGTACAGTAGTAAACATAAGTAGTTCAGGAAACCAATAGGAAGTAGCATTAGTAAGAAGTACTACTGGAATAGTTACTAGTAACTAAAAAAAAAAGTTTACTGTTGAATCTAATGAACTAGTGATATTAAAAAATTAGTCATGAAAATAGTCATCAAAAAATCTATATGTATTTTTTTAATAACTACATTTTTAGTTTCAAGACAAATACTAAAACAGTTTGCCATAGTTTGTCATGCTGAAATAACCGTTCAGGTAAATGGTGGGAGGTCTTGTAGTGCCTTTCACCACTGACTGTGTCTGTAATGGTATGATGCTTGCCAGAATGGTCGGTTATTAATGAACCCGGTGGCTCTGAGAGACGCATGCGGGGGTCCTCAAGGTGAGGTTTTCCCGCACAACACGGCACAGCTGCGCCTGCGGGACTGTCGCTTCAATAGACGGGGGTCAATGCAAGCCCTGCGGGGACGAACGAATACCAAATCAGGGAGAACAGAGAGGCAGCGGGAGGGGGAGGGGCTCCTTATCCAGCGCACGTAACTTTGCGAACGTTGAGGTTTCGCACGTAAGATAACGCAAAGTTCTCGTCACGAACGTTCCACTCAAGCTATAAAGCCTATTTCTTTAGGCGAGACAAGCGTGAACTGCGCTGAGATTTGGGAAGGAATCTTTATTGTTCAGATCCCTCCTCCTTCTTGGGAAGTGGGAGGACCCGAAAAGTTCCTCGCAAAAGGGAGAATTGTTCCAGGACTCAGTCATCCAAAAACGTCCTTTCAATGCAAGAACTTGGGGAGCCGAAGAAAATGTCGGTGCTGCTGCAGCAGTAAATTACTGAAGCAGTAGCGGTTTGCGGGGAAAAGAAGGAGAGGAATTGCAGTTTTCTTGGATTAAACAGCGAGAAACATTGGAAAAAGTCGACCAACGAAAAACTAGTGGATTCAACTCCAAACTACTGCACGTTTTTGGTAAGTCTCTCTCTCCTCCCCCAAAACATCTCTTGTTTTTAGGAACCCCACCATGCTATTCTAATATCTTACTCGAGTTTCCTTCACTTTTCATAAGATTTCCTACATTTTTGCACTTTTGCGAATACTCACCCTGTAGAAATTATCGCGTGTTGTTAATCTCAGAAAGATGTCTTTTTATATTTTTTTGTGAAAAGATGCGGGTGTTAGCTAACTAGCTATTTTGTTTCGACGTTCTCTTATCTGATTGCTGTAATAGATTCTCGACTCTCCGAGGTTACGTTTATTGTTTTTTCTTCTTTAAAAACGATTTGTAGTTGTATTTGTTACTGTACGTTATTTAAATAAAAGACAGCTAAATGCGCTTTGGCTGCGGCTGTGATGTTCATTTGTCGTCTTAATGCTAATCATTGTCAAAATTAAAATACGTCTGTATTTGTGAGATTTATAATATGTTTGTATTAACGTGTCATTGTCAGAGTGTCAATAAATGTGTTATGAAGTCTCTAAGAAGCATACATGAAAACTTTTGCATAGTTTTACAGGCCTCATTCAGCTATAGTAGTAGACATTACTGTGCTCAACACAATTTTATACTTGAATAAATCATGTATGTTTACATATATTTTCATTCTAATAACATTCTGACTTTTTTATTTTTTAAATTTTTTTTTTTTGACTTTTGAGTTTTTTTATGTTGATAAAACAAATTGGTCAAATGTTGATAATTGTTGGTCATTAGGAAATTGTGCCCAAAATATCAAAGCTCTTTGTTTGTAAACAATTAAAAAGCAGTGTTGTAGCAGTTATATAAAAATATCTGCTTCATATGTATCTAGTTTCACTTCATTGGGTCTAAACAGATTTTCTTCTTAATCCGTTATCATTTTGTCTGTTAGACAGCTAACTGTTAAGAAAAAAATATGTTTGTGACTATTTAGACTGCAAAACAACATAATGCATAATAAATACATGGCAATGAATGAATATAACTACAATAATAATAATAATTAACAAAATATTCATAATGCATATTATGTTTTATTGTTGTAGTCTAATGATTTAATTGTTGTCATTATTATAAAAATATCAATATAAGTCATGAAAATTATACTGTTGATCTGTAAGATGTCATTTGCTGTAGTGTAGAGACAAAACCAATCCTAACTGATGAACTACTAAAGATTTGATTTCTGACATTTGATTTGCATGGAAATGTCCATACAGTCCCACATGGTTATTATAGAGTTATAACAGGACAACACTGTTACAAAGCTGGTAATGAAATTTATCAGGGCCCCAAAATGTTAGCGCCCAGGTGCTGCATTGTTCTGGAAAAAGAAAGAAAACAGGCCAATTGAGAGGAATGCTGGCTGAGCTTGCGTTTGTTTCAAACTAGTTGATAGATTCTTGCGAGCCAGATCGCTCTACTCAAATGCCAAGAATTCAATTTGAGGAAAAACTGTGGTAGCTGGTTTTTGCTCAAGATGATTGGTGGTCGGGTGGATCAAAGTTGTTCCATAATTGATTCCAGTCTGATTATCTTGTTGGCTTTCATAGTGCTCTGACCTTATTTGGTTATAATGCTGGGAAGACCTATTAGCTATGCACAGATGGATGCACAGATTTCAGATGACATGCCCTCACTGCTCTGCATTCTTTCAGTGTAACAGGTATCCCATAGTTGAGCCAGAGAGGCCCGTCTGGGGATTTGGAAAGGTTGATAAAGGCATATTAGATGGGAGGGACGAGGCTGATCGGTATCAGCATGGTAGAGATGTCAGGGATGTGACATATGTCTTGTTTTCATAGAAAAATAGGCAATGAGGCTGTAGGCGTCAGCATTATGAACTCATTTCTAGTGTGTGTGACCAAATGAGAGCTGATTAGTCTTGTTGGATGTGGAGGTTTTTTGTTGCCGCAGAGGTTTTTGGACCAGCTTATTGTTTTCTTAAAGGGTGTAACTTTTCTGTTAATTTGCAGAAGAAGGCTGTGTAATAAAAAACTCCTCCAGGTTGGCTTTCATGTCTGTTTCAGCGGGTATGTTCATGCAGTCATAACAGCCTGGAGGCAACAATCTGCGGGTCTGTGTGTGCGTGCGGGTAAAAGATGCTTTCCAATCAGGATTATCTTCTCATAGTGGAATGCACAGCGTGTCAGTCTGCTATTTCCAAACGTGCTCTGAATTATCCAAAGCTCAAAAGTATGGCAGCTGTCAAGAGGCAATTTTTAGCCCGCAGTGAAGAATAATCATCCATAAAGTATAAAGTCGCTGTTGGGACCGCACCTGGTCGAGGTAATTTAGTTTCAAAGCTTTTTCTATTTCATTAGGCACATGATAACACCTGGACATCCAGGTGGCTGGTCGACTTTCTCACTTTCTCATGTTTGGTTATCTTGTTTTCTTGGAAAACCCTAATTGTTAAAGGGGTAGTTCACCCAAAAAATGAAAATTTGCTGAAAATTTCCTTAGCACATCCAGGATGAGTTTCTTACTTTATCAGAACAGATTTTGGAGAAATTTAGCATTACATCGCTTGATTACCAGTGGATCCATTTCAGTGAATGGGTGCCGTCAGAATGAGAGTTAAACAGTTGATAAAAACATCACAATAATTCACAAGCAATCCACACAACTCCAGTCCATCAATTAAAGACTTGTGAAGTGAAAAGCTTCATGTTTATAAGAAACATTTAGGCTTTTAATGGCCAAAATATAAGTCCATAATCCATAAAAATGCTTCCCCTGTTGTCCTTTCACATCAAGATCCACCTTCATATTTGTTTAGAATTAGAACTGTTCTGTTTTTTCTTGTAAATGGGACTTGGTTCATGCATATTTCTCTCCTGATTCAGATGAGACAATTGTTCACTGGAGAAATCAATAATATGGATAGAGGACTTAGCTGCAAGCAATGGTTAGAAATTAAAAACACTTAATGATAAATTAATTACAAAAATACAGCTATTTGCTTCATAAGACATTACTCAATGAACTGGAGTTGTGTGGATTACTTGTGGATTATTGTGATGCATCACCCTGTTTGAACTGTCATTCTGACGGCACCCATTCACTGCGGAGGATCCATTGTTGATCTAGTGATACAATGCAAGATTTTTCCAAATCTGTTCTGTTGAAGAAACAAACTCATCTCGGATGGCCTGAGGGTGAGTGTATTTTTGAATGAACTATTCCTTTAAGAGCATGTTGTGCATTTACTTTAACTCTAAAACCTGTGAAATACTTGGTAACGTGTTACCTTGTCACTTCACGAGTCGTTGTGAAGACTGTATTATGTCAAGCGCGTGTTTGACCCGAGTTGTCTGTGACATCAAGGAAACTCAACCATAGCGGCACGTTGCTGTTTGTGTCAGTGTGTCTGTTGCAAGGCGGTGAGATCATTGATAAACTCCAGACCCTGGTAAGTAAGCAGCGACTGTTTGCAGACAAACAGCTCAGTGTGTGTAAAGCTGATATTTGTACAAAGATTAAGGATCGTTTGACAAGCACAGAGTAATGGAGACATTCTCGCAAGACCATTCACACTCTCTCGATAACTCGTCTTTAGAGACCTATAGCTCACTGTCAGAGTCACACACATGCTCTGAAACTGTTCTGCAAACACATACTCCATTAGTTGTCTTTATCATCTGTCCAGGATAGATTATATGTCACTTTCATGTTCTGATAATTGGAAATTTATAACTAATTCTTAAAATTTTCCATCAAAATCACTTGTTGAACATAGTTATGTGAAGATATTTTTCTCTCTCAAACATAAGGAGGTTTTAAAAGAGCTTTTTAAATGCTTTGTTTTTTTGATTTGCAACACACACTACTTTTCAAACGTTTGGGATCTGTAAGATGTTTCTTGTGCTCACTAAAGCTGCATTTTTTATTCTATTAATAGAATAAAATAGGTATTAGTATTATTGAAATACTATTCCAATTTAAAAAAAAATGTTTTCTTTTGTAATATATTTTAAGGTTATTCCTGTGATGCAAAGCTGAATTGTCAGCAGCTGAATTACTCCAGTCTTCAGTGTAACAGTGTATTCAGTGAAATAATTCTAATATGCTGATTTGGTGGTCAAGAAACGTTTCTTATTATTGTCAATATTGAAAACAGCTGTGCTGCTTAATTTTTTTTTTTTTTTTACTCTTTGGGTTCTTTTAGAATAGAAAATTAAAAAACAGCATTTACGTGAAATACAAATCTTTTTTAAATTATAAATGTCTCTTCTGTCACTTTTGATCAATTTAATGTGGCATTGCTGAGTAAAAGTATTCATTTCTTTCAAAAACAAAATCTTACTCACCACAAACTTTTGAAAGCTGTTGTATATGATTTTGTAAACACCTGTCCTTCAGCACAGCAGTTTTGTTTTGTAATGAAATAGGTAGGTCTTCATCTTTATGCCTTTTGGACACCATGGCATGTTTAAAAGCCAAAGGCTACTGTATTGTTTTGCAGTTTAGGGTTTGTTTATTATGTGGTTGGTGTTGCTTTTGATGTGTCTGCAAACTGTGTGGTCATGGATGTTGCAGGTGTTTACAGTTGACAAGGGCTTCCTCTGCCAAAGCCAGACCTTCACCATACTAAACCTGTTTTTAAAAGACGTTTTAGACACTTTTCAGCTTTAAATGAGCTATTTTGTTTGCTTTTCGACTGTCTTGTATCAGTGCTGTTTACAGCCATTCACTCAGGCAACAGAGCATTATTGCATGAGTGCGTATTAAACAGTTTTATGATGTTTTATTTTTTTAATATATTTTTATTTCCCACCCCTTTCTGCCTGTTTTTTCCGATCTTTGGAACTGGACTCTTGCTGGCGAGCATGCAGGCAGTCTAAGCTCACTGAGTTCCTGTTGAATAATGTGGAGAAATTGCTTTAGATTTATAATTGGTTCCATTCACTATGATGGAAAAGCTGCCAGAGCAGCAGGGGCCTCTCCGTCCGTCCTTCCCTCTCTCCGCTCATCTGCACAGCTATAAGCTCTGTGTGGTTTTACAAGAAAATATGTTCAGTATTAATATCTATTCTTTATTTTGTAATGAACTTCACAATGGCTGCATGTGTTTGAGAGTTCGAAACATTTGTTGTTTTAGTTCTGTTCGATTTTTGATTACATTGTAGTTTGATCCGTATTCAAGCAGTTGGTTCTAAAAGTGATTATTTCTTTAAATTAGAGCAGTTTTGGGGTTCTAGTGAGAATGCATATGCCTATGATCACTCTCTCAGGAAAAAAGACAACACATACTTCTAATATTACATATATTTTGTAAAAAAA
>JAFVLL020021726.1:0-27416 GCA_021397915.2 Tor tambroides
GACTAGCAACATACATTTCTGGAATATGTTCAGCACGCTACAGCCTTGCTTTATCAATTGCGATGCCCTCCTGCATTATGAATTCTGCCTGATAACACATGAGATAGCTACTATGGGAAACTGGGAATTGCAGGGAAGGGTTTTTTTTGTAAGTGTTGCATAGACTACTAAGACTTTCATTTTTCATTGTCCAAGTGTATTTTTTGCTGTTGTTTTCAGTGTTTCATCAAGATTTTCATTTTAACATTTTGTGCTTTGCAGATAGAACTCTTATTTGTGTTGTGCATTACCGCACTGTCTTCAAATTCCTGGGCATTTTTAAGGGACTGTTATTTCTGTACTCGTTTGTGACTCGTTGATGTGTTTTGTGTTTGATATTCCTTTATGCATCTCCTTTATGCAACTTGCAGTTGTTTACATTGATTTTCATTCCGTATGCATATTTTTCATTGGACATTTAAGTGGTGACTCACACTACTGAAATTGCTTATCATACAAAATGTGAACAAAATGTCCTTAAACCCTAATGTTGAAATGCATTATTATTATTTATTCTACTTTACTAAGCCAACTCACTGTACAAAATACACTGTTGTCAGCACAAAACTTGTTTATCCTTATTCCAAGTGAACCCATATTTAATATTTAATTGAAAGGTTGTCTTTTTGTTGTAAATACATCATTTTGAAAGTATTGAGCATTGTTTTTCCACATAAGGCCACCAGACCCACACAGCTGGACATATGTCATGATATAAGCCTCAAATTGTGTTTTCATCAGTCAAGTCATCTTCAAACTAAAGTTGAGTGCCATTAGACCACACATACTTCATAAGTGATTGCAATGTGGCAAGTTTTAAATTGTCCAAGAGTGGATGAGATTTAAGAGCTATATTAGGGAACTTTCCAAGGTGTTTAGTGTGTAACTTGAAAGCTATCATATGACTTGAGGAGACTTGGAATATAGCATGTGTCATATATGATACTTAAGTATAAAACTTTTATTTTGCATGATAGTCCCTGGTCATCATATGCTTTTATTGTAAGGAGAAGAGCAACATTAGCATTCTGTAAAAATTTTCCTTGCGCATTCAATTAGAAAGCAAAGCAAATTTAGATTTGGAATTTCATTCCAGTGATTGAATGATGACAGAGCCAGAATGTAGTATAAGTAATCCTCCAGTTCCTGGGTTGTGTGATTAAACCTGGAACCATTGTGAAGGATTCCTTACCATTAGTTCATAACACCAGGTTTAATCGTACCGTATGTGAGAATGAGGATTGAAGTTCTTCATTAACATGGTCAGTTGGTGTGAGGTTTGCTTTGGAATGTTAATTATAGACTATGGAAACTCCATTTCTTATCACCTCTTCTGCCAAAATCATTAGAGCCAGAACTGAGCGAGCAGCTGCTGTAGCACCCCTGGTGCACCTGAGAGCAAGGTGTTTACTCCACTGACTAATTAACATAAAATCCAGAATTTCCCATGATACATTATTCATTATAACTGTTAAAACTATTCCATTTAGACATTTTGTTCTTATCATATTTTGCCTCATTACACAGTTAATGGTAAGGTACAAAGGCATCCAGGGTGTTCTAATAAAATTAATTCACCACAGTACCATTATACCCAATCTTCTGGATTTTACTGCACTTCTGTTTTTTTAGTTTCTCTAGTCTTCCAGTTCCCAAGCTAGTGAACTATCATTTGATACAGTCTGATTAAGGCGTTAAAATTAGTGCTCTGAATAAGCAATTAGAGATGAGTGTAGGAAACCTCTCCAGCCAGTGCCGTAACATCATATGGGACCCAGTGCAAAAACATGACTCCTTCCTTTGCTGTATATGTAGGAAAAATAGTGATTGCAGTAAGGAATTTAGGTAACACTTTAGTATAGAGACCAATTCTCAGTATGAACTAGTTGTTTATTAGCATGCTTATTATTAACATAAAATTAGTGTGATAGAATCATTTACTAACTGCAAAGTTACACTTAACCCCCATGTCATTTTGACAGTCTTTTAGCTCAAAAACCTGCAACCTCCAATAACCTCAACTTGGAATCTCATTCACTAGCCAATCGCAGTTCAGCTTATCTTGGCCCTAAATGCTTTAGCATTGCATACCGCATCTCTATATGGAAAGTGCAAACAAGGACATTACAGTTCAAGCCATTTTAAAGAGCTGATTCAGATGTCTGGATCATCTGGATCAAAGTCCCAGTAAAGTTTATCCAGATAGTCGTCTGTGTCCTCTAAAACCAAGCACTCAAAAACCAGCCAGCAAGATGGGGAGTTTTGTCATGCAAATTGTGTTAAGCACAGATTTGCGGTGTTACCTGATTTGCATAATTCCTTTAGTGCATTGGGCACTAAAACAACGCAGACAGCACATGCAAATAAATGCCGATTTCAGCAGCCGCAATTCATTCCTAGTGAATTCACTCCTTAGATTTTACCTGGTACATTTTTACTGTTCATATTCCAAACCTGTATGACTATCCCTCTGTGGAACATAAAAGAAAGTGTTTTTTTTTTTTTTTTTTTCTTTTTCATTTGTCCACAATGAAACTCAAAATGAAACTTTCATTAAATGGAGTTAAAAAAAAAAAAAAAGCAGTTGACACATTCTTCAAAAATTGTTTATTAAAGTATTTGAGTCAGATCAACACAACTTTCATGGCAACTGTGTCTTTATATTTAAGTACTTTTGAAAACTAGACTGAGGTTACTAGCCCTTGTACTCTGTGAAGATCTGTCTCTTCTCCGTGTGTCTGGCAGTAAATACATACTTCTCATTTATCACCTATTTATAGGGTCCAAGAGCTCCCTAACTGACTGTGACATGTAAATTCATTATCCTTATCTTCCAAAAAAGCAGGTTTACTGTTTTTATAGCCTGATTTATGGTTAAGTTAAGAAGGATCACGGCTGTGGGACAGGTCTTTCAGGACCTGATTCAGACAGTAGCAGTCTGACTGATGGGAGTCTCTTTGGGCATCACCAATATCTATGATCCCATCAGCGGGTCAGGCCGAGGTGGACACAGAGACAGAGTGGGCACACTCAAGTGTTCTTACCAAAGACAGTCATTACCTCGGCATGGGTGTGGGGGTGATGGGGCTGTGTGTGCCACAAATCTTCAGGCAGAAACTCATTCAAACACCAGGACCAAGACTGAGGCGTGAACCTATCATTACCAACCGTGACTTGGTGCACGGCAGGGTGTAGAGGCAAATCCCAAACCCGAAAGAAAAACTCCATTTTGGCACATCGGTGCAGAGGTAATATTTCCAAGTCACAAGAAAAAAGAGCTGTTTTTTATTTGTCAGAATAACAAAATAATTTTGTTTCTGCACCTGCATTCGAGTGATTCTCAACCTTTTTTTAATCCTCGGGTTACTTCTGGTATTTCTGCTGTAATGACAAAGAGTGCCAATAAAATGATTAAAATAATTAAATTCCAGAATGTTCAACAGGGTATACACTTTTTACACCAATGGATTTACATGGCTTTTTGTGATAACAGGGTTTTTAAAATTATTTGTCACAAATAGCAAAGACGGTGAAAATTCATGTTCTTAAAAACTAATCTTCTTAAGGGAACAAATTAATGAGTAATAAGCCAGTTTGGATCTTAATTTTTGAGTTTTAGCTTGTTCCAATGCTTATTTTGTCTTATTTTACATAGTTTTTAAAGTCATCTTGCAGGCCCCTTGGAAGTTCTCAGTCGACCTCCTGGCTGAGGATCATTATTATGTTCAAACAGATTAGTATTGAATATTTTCCATACAGCAAATATGTCTTGTGGAAATCCGAAAATGGTTTATTCTTTTTATTCTCTACAAATGAATGAATTGGATTTAGATTATTCATTAAAAATATCACTTCATTCTTGTGCTAGTTGGATAATCAGTCCAACAATTTATTTTCGTTTTTATTCTTATAAAGTTAATACAAACTGCTTTGCGTTCACAAAGTTCATTTACGTTACAAGACAAAACATATAAGAAATTTGTGAATGCAGTAACAGAAACGCCAAAGACCACTAATGCGGCACAGAGTGTCGTTTTCATAAGATAAGGACTCGCTGACTAGTCCACTAGTAAAAAAAAAAGGATTTGTGCAAGCTCTAGTGTGTGCAGTTGGACTATGTGAAATGATAAAGTAGGACAGATCGCCCACTTCGTTTTTTTGTTTCTCAAGGGAAATTACAGGCTCAGATACACATATATTCAGTAACTCCCAAATGCACACACACTAACCACCCGCTCTCTTGTCCCTCTCAGACCTCTTGGAGATAGAAGAGCTCCTACATTCATATCCCTTGCGGTTCAAAGTCGGAAAAGCCTCTCTTTCAAAAGCTTTTCCCGTCCGTGAACTCACAGCACACGGTGTGACACTGATGGGTCTCACTCTGCATTACATTTAAACTTTAATAATACTTTAATCTTTAAAATGAACTCAGTGCAGAGCTGACCTCACATGATAGTGGGTGACTGCAGCTGCCCGATGGTCCACGGTGCCGCTGAGATGAGAGTTTGCGGGGTGCACGTCAGAATGGGTGTCAGAGAGGAAGTGAAATGTGACCACGAGCTGAATCAAATTTGCTTCTCGCAGCAGAAATGAGCTGAAGTGACTCCATCTTTATTTCTGTTGTGAGTGCACTCACAGGCCAGTCGGACCGTGAGAGTTATTTTAAAACTCTTTCTTTAAAGAAATGATCACAGCTTTAAAGGTATAGTTCACACAAAAGTGGAATTACTGTCATTATTATTTACTCTTATTTTTATTTTACCTCATATAGTATTCATGTTGCATCTTTTTGTATAAAAAGTGGTGGCCAAAATTATTAGAACACTAGTATTTTCACCAGCTAAAAATGGTTTTAAGTCGGTTACTTCTATCTTTTGCTGTAGTGTGTCGGTAAGAAATATCAGTTTACATTTCTAAACATTCATTTCGCCATTAATTGTAATAATCCAGTGAGATTTTTGTCTGACAACAGCCAGTGCTCCACACAGAGATCTGATCTGATCATCATCCAGTCTGTCTGGAATGACATGAAGAAACAGAACAAACTGAGACAGACTCAATCCAGAGAACAACTGTGGCAACGTCTCCAAGATGCTTCAAGAGACCTCCCTATATAATTTTTGTTTTATTTAGTACTGCCCTTCAGAAGCTACAGAAAATACTTTCATGTTTCCCAGAAGACAAAATAAGTTCAGTTTACCCTGATCTTCAAAAGTCAAAGTTTTCACCTTCAGTTTCTTAATGCATTGTGTTTTCCTTCTGGAGCATCAGTGAGTATATAAGCCTTTGTGTAATAGCTGTATGTAAGTCCCTCAGTTGTCCTCAGTGTGAAAAGATGGCACTCAAAACCATGCAGTCATTGTTGGAAAGGCTTCAAATACACAAAACCAAAGAATTTGTGGCACCTGAAGGATTTTTCTGAAGAACAGCAAGCAATTTAACTGTTCATTTTTATAAAGTTAACTATTATTTTCTCTTGTGGACTAAAATTTTATGTGAAATCTTATTCAGGTCAGTACTAAATAAAAATACATGCATTTTGTATGATCTCCCTTGCTAAATGTTGATAGTAATAAATATTTCTTATAGTAGCAATTAATGTGACACTGAAGAGTAATGGCTGGTGAAAATTTGGCTTTGCATCACGGGACTAAATTACATTTTAAAATATATTGCTATAGGATTTCAAACTGATTTATCAAGTTTTAATATTTCACAATATTTCTGTTTTTACCATATTTCTGATCAAATAAATGCAGCCTTGGTGAGCATAAGAGGTTTCCTTCAAAATCATAGTCTTTCCGACCCCAAACTTTTGAATGGTAGTGTAGAATTTTATTAACTGTGTAATTAAATTATATTAATATTAGTCTTAAATCTACTTCAACTTAAAATCCTGATGATTCAGTTTCTTTACGAAAAAAAAAAAAAAACCAGCATGCAAGGAATAACATCAGAGTGAGTACATTTTCATTTTCATTTCTTTAGGACTGCTCAGATCCCACTGTAACAGGGAAAAAGATTGACCGGCAATGTAATACTTCTGTTAGGCAAGACATCAACTGTAAATAATGAATTAAAGTATAAATCTTCCGGCAGGCTTTGTGTTCTCAGTAAAGCTTCATCCAGCCTCAGAGGTCTGTTGTACGTATTGCAAAGACAGATGCTCTGGAGGAAGACATCTCAATAATTTGAAGAGCATTAAGTAAACAGCGACAGTTATCATAATTTTCTGAGCACCTCAAGGGGGCGGGATAGGGCGTATGAATGTGAGCGAGCTTTTACACAGACTAAAGAAATTCTGTCGCCTCTGGAGTCCGCTCAAACAAACAAGCAGATGATGTCTCCAACAAGAACACTTTATCAAAAATACATACAGACTCTCCAGGGTGGTTTTTTGAACAAATCTACAGAGTTTGAGATATTCACTGTACAGTCATTGTGATACACGCATACTTGTGCCTTTCTGACAGAACGTGATGTTTTTGCTTCAAGCTCAGATAGTCTTTGGAGAAAGGAGGGTGAATGAGGAGGAAAGATGAAAGAGGGAAATATTTTCATGTGGCCCTTATCTCACAGGAGGTAAGAGGCATGTAGATGGAGACAGATAAGAGAAATAAAACTGGAGTGATTTCATAAGCGCGGTGGAAACTGTCGGGTCACTTCAGTACAGTGACTTGCGTGTGCAGACAAAGAGCAGGAACTCTGATTACTCAAGAGCCTCATCAAAGAGAAGGAGAAAACGAGGAGATTGTGTAGGAGGTAAGTTAAAAAGACCATGCGAAGGTTGATTTTGTAAAACAAAGAATTAAATACAAAAGTATTCTTCTTAGTATACCTGGGAGTGTATGCCAAAAAACTTTACTGCTCTTTTTACCTTCAGCTTTGATAACAAGCGCAAATATGTCTGCTAGCGCATGTTTGTGAGCGTTAATTGAGCCTTCGGCGTCTGTCTTTATGGACCACAGCATCATGGATGAGATAATTACCTTGAGGTTGATTATTTACACAGAGCCCCATAGTGCTGCATGGTGAATGAACGTGTAATGCTTTAAACATCACAACAAAAATCATATTACAATGAAATTACTTGGCGATAAATCACAGCATGGGCCAGCAAACAGAATGTACAAGGAGCATACAGATAAAAATCAATCATTTTTCCTTTATCCTTTGAAATAAAAGGGTTTGATGTGCCAGGAAAACATGTCCTTCTCCTGTTCATAAAGTCCATTTATTGAATCATGGCTGCAAAAATGGTTTCTATGATATTTTGACATCAAACAAATGAATGCATTAATGAACGACCATTCAAATATTTATTTTTATTTTTTTTTATTTTTTTTTAACTGTCCTTTTAGCTAATAGTAATGAACTAAAGGGTCATTTAGGTGTAATTAAAGAGAGTACACTTTAACGTAACACTTTATTTTAAGGTGTTCTCGTTACACGTTACATGTACTTACTATTATAATAACAATAAATTATGCATAATTACATGCAAGTAACCCTAAACCAAATCCTAATCCTTACCCTAACCATGTAGTAAGTACATGTAGTTAATTAATAATGCTCAGTACTTAAATGTATAATTACACTGTAATAAGGACACCTTAAAATAAAGTGTAACCCACTTTCATGACTCTTCTTGTTTCATGTTTCACACAATTAAAAGTTTTACTTTAAAGTACATTTTAAATCATTATGAGTTAATAATCTTTTGTTGTGCTTTCTTTTTATGTGTTGACATTAAAGCACATGGTAAAGTACTTCGGTATAATTTGAATGGTATAGTCTGTTATTCAGTATTATATTTAAAGTTAATATATTTTAAGTTAATATATTTTAAATGTACTAAATTGCAACTTCATCATTACAAAAGTGTAATTACAAATATATGTAAATTCCATTGAAGAATATTTTAAGGTATATTTTAGTTTGCAATAAATGCTTGTCAGTATTCAACAGTACACCATATTTCAAAGACAATCGAAGAAATGACATTATATACTTAAATCCTATAAATGGGTCAAAAAAGCAGTGTTAGGTTCAACTAACTGCATTTAATGTAAAATTAAACTATAGTACAATTTAATTTTTTTGCAATTACATGCAATTAACTGTAAAATTTTTTACATTTTATTAGAGAGTCATAATGGTTCAGAAAGAAATGAATGTTAGTTGCTATAATATAAATGCTGTAATTTCTAAGCACCAGACTGTACAGTATATATATCTGATGAGAGTATCCTTCTAAAGGATTTCAACATATTGAAAAAGCTGTGAAGTTTTTGACAAGTCAGTGATGATTTCAGTCTGACCTTAACAGTTTGTATGGCACTGATTGTTTTATGAACCTGTCTTGTAATGCAGGTCTGCAAAGAGGGATTTATTGATGGACAGAGCCACACAGAGCCGGCAAACTTACCGCAGCATGCAAGCATTGTTAGTCATGTCAAATTCAAAGTGGTTCCTTTATGTAATACTCTTAAAGGTGCCATAGAGTACAAAAACTACCATTTCAGAACGAGCAAGTAGAAAATGGTCATTTAGAATGGGATTGTGTGACTTTTTGAATGCAAAACTTTGATTAACCTCAAGGACAGAAATCAAAAGACTTTAAAGTCTGTGCTATAAAGGATATACAGTATAATGCAAGGTTAAAGGGACAGATTTTAAAATCGACAGCCAATGTGTACACGCATGAAAAACAGCTCCATTAAGGTCATGTTTTAGTCCCATGAGTATCTCTAGATGCATTTCACAGGCCAGGCAGAAACCGAATGAGGCACGAAAAAGGGACACTGGACTGAATTTGATATATTAACTGTTAGGCTGATGGAATGTCTCTATCACCATCTATGTCCTATCTATCCACGTCCTCTCCTCTGACAGCCAGTTGATTGCATTTACATACTGTAAATCCTGTCCAGCGTGGCTTAAATGAATGTTTGTTTGTTTGTTTGTTTTTCGCAGTTCATTCTCTATGCCAATACCTATAATGACTGTCTTTATTTGGCTACAGCCATTACTGGTTGTCTACCTTTACCAAGGACAAACAATATTACACCACACAGATGGAATAACCCATTACTTTGCGATTCAATTTGTGTTTAATTGCATAAGTAGGATGTGTGAGTGTGTGTTTTAAGCCCATGTCTCCAGGGAATGTCTACCTGAACGAACACAGCGTGTTGTCGAGGTGGAATTAAAAAGCCCTTCTGTCACCCAGCCAGTACTCAACCAGGAGCTGCTTAATTATTGTGTTTGTGTCTGCCTCTGCCCTTCCATGCATGGCTGCAAATGTGTGTGTATGAAATTGTTGAAGGCTTTGGTGTGTAATCCATTTAACAGCTGTTTAATGGTATCTCGCTCGTCCTGTCTTCTTCCTGCCAATCTCGACTCTTTTCACCTCTATTTCTCAGAGATACAGATATGAAATTACCCCGGTACCCCAATAAATTCATCTCCGCTTTAATTCAACTCCCTAAAGTGTGGTCCAATGCCCTAGTCTTCATTAAGAGCTATTGAGTTTGATGAATTCTAAGCTAATGTCTCACAACAGCATCCAATTACATTCACAGTAAATGAATCAAGCAAAAACCGGATCAATTTAACCCCACACCACAATTACTGTATAGTACCCAATCTCTTTAATGGCAACGTGTTGGGAGGAAGCCCGACCTTGTTTGTGTCAAACTCGGTTTGTTGTCAGGGGATCAAACCCTTGACGCGCTTAAAGAGTTGCCACGAGGAATAATAAAAAGAAGATAAAAAGAACAAATGGTAAATAAACGGAGAGAGAGGGGAAGAATGAAGCCTACGGCTTTATTGTGCTCTACTTTGATGATGCTGACAGATGCAATAAAACACTCATATTAAGGGAGGAGATCAAAGCGGGCTCACAACGGCTTTAAGAGGCTCAATAAAATAAAACCACATTTTGTACCTCCGAATGAAGACCGAGAGCAAGGTGTGGGAAACTCCGATTTAAGCGTGATCTGTGAAAAAGGATGTTTCATTTGCAACATGACTTGATGAAAAGCCAGAAAACGATGGTGGGATGTCAGTTGGACATGATAAACGGCGCTGGAGTTTTGACAGAATCATAAGGTTCAGAGAGTGTCATTATTTATCCATGTTCCCTCTGAGATTTCTGAGTGTTGGCTAAAATATGGTCTGTGTTCAGATTTACCTTCCGCACCACTTACAGCAAACACAAACATAGTCCTGTCATGAGCATCTTATCCCTTAAAATGTTTTGAACATGGTACTATGATGTGTTAGTACTTTATTGTATCATTAAAAAGGATATTTCACTCAAAAGTAAAAATCATTTACTCACCCTCAAGCTGTTCCAAACCTGTATGAATGTCTTTCTTCTGCTAAACACAGAAGAAGATATTTTGAAGAATGTGGTTAACCAAAAAGTTGACGGTAGCCATTGACTTCCATACTATGGCTACCGTCATTGTAACAGAAAATGAATTAAATTAATTTAGGTTCCATCATCATGGTACCACAACAGAATACATCTGTAAAGGCAATCTCACACAGATATGCGGAGAAATGGATGTTTCGGTAGACTTCACCAGATCTCGACAGTTATATCTTGGGGGTATGTTGAGGGTGGGGACTGTCATAACCAGATTTAAGCAGACAACTATGATCATAAGAGATACTGTTAGCCCAATTCTTCATCCATTAAGGACAAAGCAACAGCCTATCAAGATAAGAAAAAAGACAGACCTTTTAATTACACATTTGAGAAACAACCTGTTAAGTTAAATCAACAAATAATCATTTAAATAAATAAGGCAGACAGACAGTGGCCATCTGTTTCAACAGGGAGAGTGGTAATGAAGGCACGATCGTGCTGCAGGATTGCCTTAATGAAGCTGTATAATAGCAGATTTTGAACTCATAAGTTTTTATTAAGCAGTCAGTGCCACTGCATGATGATGAACATATTCCCATTGTAAAATGCAGATTTGGAATTTCTTGTTTTACAGATATGCAATAATTCACAGAGTACATTTTTAGAACTGTTCAATTTTCTTTTTCTTTTTTGTTTCTATTTTGCCAAGTGTTCCTAGTTCACATGGACTCAAGGGAGTTCTTTTTTTTGCTTTTCCCCCATCTTTTCTGACATGCAAACAGCATAAGAGGCTTGAGGCACAGAGGCAGCCACCGGGCCCCCCTCAAGAAATATCTCACTGGCAGTACAGAGAGAGATTGTGCAGTATGGAACACCTGAAACAAAGTCACACAGAATATTGATGTGCAGTGTTGGGTGGATTACTTACAAATTGTAGTCTGTTACCGATTACAAATTACATGACAAAAATTGCAGTTAGTAACATAATATATTGTATTACACATCTTTGTAATTCTGAATACTTTTTGATTATTTCTGACATAACTAGTTTAACACATACGTTTAAAAATAAATTTTGTACCCAGTTGTCATGAAAATAAAAACAAAGAAAATATATTCTATTCTTTATTATTAACAACCTGAAGTGAATTAAATATCAGGGTTTCTTAAGCTGGGGTTTACGAAGGAACTGCAGTGGGTTTGTTAGTTGATGAAAAGCGATTTAAATACTTTTAAAATAAAAACAACACTTCAACACTAAAAATATCTTTTTGTTTGTTTGTTTGCCTGCATGTCAGTGTGACCATTAATGGATATCAGAGAAATGTTAAAATATGAATGTGATGTTAAATTATTGAAATTAACTTAAAATCTCAATATTGCGTCAAAATAATGTGTGAATATTATGTAATTAATTATACAATCCATAAAAAGTAGCTGTAATCTGATTATAAACATAGTGGAGGAGACAAATTGTTGTATAAAGTCATTTTTGTTTTCTTTACGCACAAAGTATTCTTGCAGCTTCATAAAATTACAGTTGAAACACTGACGTCACATGGACTGTTTTAATGTCTTACTACCTTTCTGTGCCTTGATCTTGGCAGTACCCTTGCTGTCTAAGCAGAGTCAAAAAGATCTCGGATTTCATCAAAAATATCTTAATTTGTGTTCTGAAGATGAACGGAGGTCTTAGGAACGACATGAAGGTAATTAATGACCTAATTTTCATTTTTGGGTGAACTGTCCCTTTAACTCACAATATTTTCAATTTACAAGTACTTTTGGAATCTGATTACGTAATTCAGATTACATGTAATTAGTTATTACCCAGCACAAATTATGCTGAAGAAATGTCAGAATGCAAATGCAATATCTGTGCTGTTGCATATAATTAAAACAGGTCATGTATAAGTCGATAACTATGTGCCTGTTGCAGTTTAATCAGGTGTAATAATCTGCCCTTGTACACACACACACACACACACACACACACACACATGCATACACAAACAAGGGAAACGCAGGTTAATTAGGGTAGAACTTGGATCAAATGACTTCAGTTCTTGTCTTGCATGCTGATCATCTGCATGCTGTATTATCATGAGCGAGCGTGAAGCCATGGCAATAACCCACAGTCTATATGTCTGATTTCATTATCTGATGAAATCCAATTTATGAAGCTCTAGTGTTTGTCCTGGATAAACATTTCATGGCTCATGGAGAATTAAGATGGATCTACAGTTTTCAGAAGTGTGTGTGCTCTGTGTGGTCTCCAACAGATAGTATATTTCACAGATTGTTGAGAGAACTTTCTTGGAGAGGGAGAGCTGTCATTAACAGCTACTGAATATAGCCACAGAAGTAGCCTACTAATAAATTTAGTTACTTGATCAGCAACACTATATTTTTGGGCAGGTATGTATGTGTATGTGTGTTTGTTTGTTTGTAAATGCAAGACATGTAAGTCTAGATGTTTTAAATGAATCATGCAGTGGGTCCACAGTTTAGATCTCAGCTTATTGCAAAGTGGAGACCAGAGAACAGTGTAGTACATTTTTGTAATGCACTGTTTTGTTCGTTTGTTTGATTGCTTATTATTATTATTTTTTAATGTGTCTTAAAAGTTAATATAATATTATATATAGACATACATACTTGTCTGCTATATATTAATTTGAAAATCTAGTTCAACATTTACTCCCCCTCATGTCGTTCCTATATGAAAAAAAAAACCTATATGATTTTTCTCTAAACATAAATGAAGATATTTTGAATTGATTGATTGATAGAGTTTTATAGAATGGAAGTCAGAGGTCACCAAAACTGTTTGCTTACCAACATGATTTGTAATATATTCTTTATGTTCAGAGAAAAAAAGGTCATATAGGGTTGGGGCAATGTGAGTGATTTTTGAGTCATTTTTGGGTGTACTCTCCCTTTAAAATCAAATAATATCAGAAATAAATTTAGAAACATAGGCTTACAGCTCTAAACACACATCCAGAATGAGTCTGTATGTGTTTGTCTCACAACTGTGTCAAATTTAGGTCTAGACATTGTTCCATTTTGTACAATTTTAGTGAGTTCAGAGGAAGTACATGAAAGCAGTGTCAGCTCTCTCTGTCTGCTCAGTCATGATATTTCTAGTTTTTTAACATCAAAAAAGCTTGAAAAACTTGTTTGGATGTTATATAGATGATACTAGTTCTGTCATTCAACATGACTGCAAATCACATTTTACTTTCTTACCTCAAATCCTTTAATAAACCAACTGAACCTGTCGTCCAGTGATCACCGTTCACTTTTCATTGTATGCTTGCAGCTTTGATGTTTTGCTAACTCCTTTTGCTTTTTGTATTTTGTGAATCTCCGGGGAAATAAAATCATAGAAGTGAGGGTAGATGATCATCGGATTTAAAAAAAAAATGAAAGGTCTGGATGAGCAGGATGTTTCTGAACGTATAGCATTACAGGAGTCCTTTGGGCTGAATTTAGCTATTTTCCAATGCTCTAGATGAAAAAACATAATATCAGCAGCAAGAGGGATTTTGCTCATATGTCAACAATCACATCTAAATATGATACTAAGACAATAACTGCTTTTCTGAACTCACAGGTACAATCGAATCCCCTGGTAAAGCTGTAACTTGATTGGTAATAGCACGTTTCCATGTTCTCTATTTGCGTTTTGATTCAAATCCCTTGAATGGAAGTAGTGCTGAGCAGCAGCAAAACGTCTGCCGACCCTGAGCAATCACCCGCAGCAGCATGACCTCTCTCAGCCAATCAGCCTTAATCAGCAGGTACAGAGCTGCATTCCACTCCCCCAACGCTCCTCAAACCCCACGACAGGAAGCCAGGGCCAGAGCATCTGCTGGTAATGACCAGTTGGTTACATAATGCAAGCGTGGAATAAGTATCTTGCTAAGCTTAGCATAGCGTCATGAATATAAACAGGCTAGCTGTAGAAGACGGAAAAAGGCCGGAATTATTTATCTAAGGCTGGAAAAGAGACTTGAGAGCAAAGGGCTTCACCGCTGAAGTATGCTCACTGCTGTAGGTCGAATCAAGTCCTGCATGCCTGTGAGTGAATGAAAAGAAATGGCATAATTTAGCATAGCAGGAAACGCTAACTTATTCAACCATGCGGCGCAGCATCACGCAGCAGGAGAATATTTGCACAGGCTTGGCACTGACGCTGCATGCTAAACCCCTCTCGCTGGTGCAGAGACCACACGGACACGTGAAATCCTCAGACCTTTGTGTGTGATGGTTTAGGGGGCGGAGAGGGGGGTGAGAACAATTTGGTTTGAAAAGCAAGGTACCGTGTGAGCTGAATGCGTATGCAAAAATCTGGAAGTGACAACAAGTGCCATCGTACATCAAAGTGGCCAGATCAAGACAGCTCGTGCTCCCGCACAACAATTTATTGCCAGTCTTAAAGCCTCCTGCAGCACATGCAATGCTTGAAAGAACTCGCTCAGTGATGTATTTCCTGTGAAAAAGAAGTGTGCTTAATTGTAATGAATGTGCACTTTTAGTATACTTCAAATCTTAAAAGATTTGTTTTTTAAAACTGTACTTGCAGATAATAAAATATTCATTTTGCGACAGTTTGCGTCGAGCGGATATTCTCCAAAATGGCGCTACGGTGACTTGGAGACGAATTGTTGAATAAAGTCGTAATCTTTATTTTCTTTGCATACAAAAAGTATTCTTGTCGCTTCATGACATTCAAATTGAACCACTGATGGCAGATGGACTATTTTGACGATGTCATTCATACTTTTCTGGGCCTTGACAGTGTTATTTACTTGGCAGTCAATGGGACAATCACAAGCCTCCCGGTTTTCATCCAAAATATCTTAAACTGTGTTCCGAAGACAACCAAAGCTTTTACGGGTTTGGAACGACATGGGGTAAGTGATTAATGACAAATTTTCATTTTGGGGTGGAGTAACCCTTTAAGTGCACTTAAAGTGAGTGCACTTTCATAATTAAAAAATTATTTTTTGAAGTTTCTAAGTAAATAAAACTAAGATTATTGGAGTTTTTTAAGCAAAATACTATTTCAGTCTCTCCACCTCAAAATTTAATTCAATGTATTACTCGTCATCCAGTTTTACACCTTTAAAATATAATATATTTTATAATAATTTGAAATTATAATTTTAATTTTTATAATAATCTGAAATTAAAAGTTTTGTATTTTAAATTATGTTTTAATAATCATTTGCCTTGCTTAAAAGAAGTACACTTATTTTGATGTGTTGACTAACACACTGAACTCCATGTAAAATACTTGATTATAATTTTAACTGTAGTATTATTAGATAATACATTTGAAGATAATATTTTTTAAATGTTTTAAATTGCAACTTCATTATTACAAATGTGTAATGATATATTTAAATATATGACATACAAGTTTCAAAAGAAACTACATAATTTTAGTATTATTATTTTTAGTAGCAGTGTTAGTAACATTTTTTAAACCATAAATTCTTACATTGGATGGGACATTTTAAATAACATAATATTGACTTAAATAAATAAATATTGACGTAATTATGAAATTATATATAAAGATGTGGTTAAATCCTACATAAGTGGATCAACTACAAAATTTAATTTAATTGCATTTAATCTAAATGTAAATGTGCAATTATCCGAAAACATTATATTTTGTTTGCACTGAAATATATTATTACTGTAATAAATACTCCTTTTGAAAGTGCGCTAAAATATACTTCTCTTTTACGAGGGGGACCATTACGTGTGCTGCACGTTCCCCTCTGTGTTTACAGTCGGCAATAAAGCATGCCAACACAAATAATATTCCTACATCACCCTGATAAAGCAGAGCGATCTAAATATGCAACTGAACATAAAATCGCAAGTGTCAGATGTTAAGTAGATGTAATTCATTACAGCTGATGTATGTATTCCAAGACTGAGAGCTCGAGGAGGCGGCACGATTTGTGAATGGTCCCGTAGCTGCTTATGGGTCGATATTTTATTTGCCTGTTTAGCAATACATATTTCACGCCGTCTTATGGGTACGCGTGTGTATATGTGGTCGCGTGTGTGTTAACCTGCATTATAGCTTGTGTGAATAAGTAATAATGACGAATGGGTTTAGTCCCCTGACAGATGGTAATAGAGAATCATTTATTCATGGCAGCCATGCTGAGCGTTCTCCTACAACCTCAATAAAACCTCAATAAAAACCAGAGCCCGGCAACATCATCTATCACCTTCCCACCAGCGACATTTTCCTGGCATCATCTCCAAGGCTGGCCTGCGAGGGTTATTAAGGGATTGCACCCTCAACCTTGTGTCCTCTAGGAGGTTCTGGCCCCGTTTAGACAGATGTCTGCGGGACCCCCCTCCACCGCTAACTGCTCCTTACAGACCACTCCGGTCATTTGACCCTGGTAATGGGGGCAGTGGCTATCGACTGCTTTTCTTACTCAGCATTTTCAACTGGCCATCACGTTATCTGACAGGATAATCAGTGTTTGACCCTGAGTGAGACAAAACGAACGCGGCCTGCTGCGAGCTGCTGGTAAATGTGTTTCCAAAGCATTTGTGTTTTAGAAGTGAGAGTTACTTTGAGTGGATTTTGTAAAACAGCTCAGATCAGGCTCTAAAGAAGAAGCTATGATTACAGTTTAAGGTCAGATCGACCGTTTATGTGCTCCTATACATCCTATCTAAATGCTCTTAATGTAAGCTCGGACAGAAATGGAAGACACTTCCTAGAGAAGCGTTAATCTTGTGAATGTCTCTTTTATAGAGGGCAGTAGTGCGACTGATCGCTAGAATGCTGAAGTGTGAATATTCTGGTTTGAATGCTTCGTTATCTGTGGCATGCTGGTGATTAGCTCAGGAAATAATTTACACACTTGGACTGAAAGCTCAGATTAAAGACTAAACTTTTGTTAGAGCATTTACTTGAATTCCTCTGTAAAAATGTTTGATATTTAAGATAACATCATCTAAATTATCCTGTTAAATTGGGCCTGTTTTCTAAGTGTAAAAACTTCTGGTTTTTGGATGTATCCAATATTCTTTGAAATGCTGATGGATAATTCAAAATGCTTTTTGTAATTCTGACAGATAAAAATAACAAATATGGTCTACTTATTTCCATACACAGTAAAGAACGCTAATAAAGATCATAAGTGGAAAAAGTTTTAAAGAGTTATAAATACTAAGCAAAAGACATTCTTGTGTTATCAATGTCACAATGAAAATATTATAATACAGTATATGATATATGATAATATATATACAGTATATAAATCAACACTGCTGCGCCCCTTTATCTAAATTCATTACTTCAGACTTATGTACCCTCTAGAAGCTTGCGTTCTGCAAGTGAACGTCGCTTTATTGTGCCATCCCAAAGAGGCAAAAATCACTTTCACAGACTTTTAAATAAAAAGTTTCCCTCTTGGTGGAATGACTTGCCCAACTCAATCCGAGCAGCTGAGTCCTTAGCCATCTTCAAGAATCAGCTAAAAACACATCTCTTTCATCTTTATTTGACCCTCTAACTCTAGCACTCTCTATTCTAATTCTATTCTTTAAAAAAAAAACTTGCTCCTTTTAGACTTGCACTCTATTCATTTGCTAACTGCTTGTTTCTTTAAAAAAAAAAACTGGCACAAGCTTCTCTAATCTTTTTGTATTCTATCTATTTGTTTTCTTTTTATTTATTATATAATTAACAAAAGCAAAAAGGCCTCTAACACTAGCTTGCTCTATTCTTTTTCTAATCTATCTGTTTTCTTAAAAAACCTTGCTACGTGTACTGCGTTAAGCTAACTGAGACTTGTTATAGCACTTGCATATCACTGTTCTTTTGTTGATTTTGATTGCTTCCATTGTCTTCATTTGTAAGTCGCTTTGGATAAAAGCATCTGCTAAATGACTAAATGTAAATGTAATATAAATGTATATCAGTTCTATTATTTTACTAATGTGATATTAAGATCACAATAATAATATAAAGTCATATTGTTTTACTGTTTTGAAAACAGACCTAAAGATTAAATCAGCTCTTGCAAGGGACATTCTTATGTTGTTAATATCTCAATAAAAATATGAAGTTATCTTATTTTACCGAAATGACAATAGACTTAAAGAAACAGTTCTTGCAAAAGACGATCCTGTAATATTGTCACAATAATTTTACTTTATATTACTAAACTGATGTGAAAATAGATCTGAAGACTTGAAAAAGACATTCTTGTGATATTAATGTCACAATAAAAATATGAGGTGTAATTATACTGATGTGAAAATAGACCTAAAGATTAAAACAGTTCTTGTAAAAGATGTTCCTGTGATATTAATGTCACAATAAAAATATAAAGTTACATTGTTTTACTGATGGATAAAAATAGAGCATAATAATTATTTTGTAGCATTTACCCAGAAAATATTAAGTGCTTATGTTATGCCATCTCAAGTTATGGTGACTTATACTTTCGAAACAGAGTGAGTCACAGTTGCATATTTTAAACTTTTATACACTATGCTATGCATGTGCCCTATGACTTACATTACTATAAAACATTTTTTCCTTTGTTTTTATAAATAGTTGAATGCATTTAACCAGGCATATTCCTGTAGGTCAGGAGCATCCAACCCTGTTCCTTGTGTGCCTTCTTCCAGCCGAGTTTAGCTCTAGACCTAATTAGCCACCTGAAACAACTAATCAAGGTCTTCACGATCAGCAGATACTTCTAAGCAGGTGTACTGGAGTTTAGCTTCAGGATGGCGGACCTCCAGGATCAGGAACGGACATCCCTGCTGTAGGTAAAAGGCCTGGGTCAAATCTGAAGCTGTCAAGTGTTTGTAGCCCACTGCTAAACAGCATCAGGTCTTTGCCTTTGTCTGCAGGTCCACTTAAGTAAGCGCTGGCAAAACATCTCGATTTCAAATCATCACACACACACACAGCTGCAGCCCAGTGGAGTCCATTGACCCCTACACTCTAAGCTGAGGATCAGAGAGAAGGTGAGTAGGAGGAAAGTAGACATTTCTCATTATGGTTCAATCCACTAAAGCTCAGCTTACAACAGCCCACCTGCGGTTACCCAGCCAACAGCAAAACACTAACTACACAAACACACGGCAGGATCTGTTGTCCAATTCAGTTCATAGCTACAATCACCTGCTAGATTTTCTAAGGCTTTCAATTGAATGTTAAATCGAATTAATCACAGGACATGACTGTTAACTTATCAAATTAGCATTGCAGTGTTTGCCCAGAAAGATTCAAAATCATTCTATTATTGTGGCACATGAGGTGGCTTTGAAATCAATACATTGGTTTATTTCCATTTCATTGAACATGAGCTTCTCACCGGCTGTCGTCCACAGCAATCCATTTTGTACTTGTTTTCTGTCTAGCAACCATGTTGATTTCATTTAGATCTATATATGTTCAATATAACTTGTCAAATCTTCACTTAAGAGTTAAACAGAAAAACAGACAGCTTTTCAGAATATTGAGGATTTGAGCTCTACAGGTTTCTGTTCTTTCAGGTGTACACACACACACACACAAGCAGTCTGGACAGAGGCTAAAGGATTGTTAAAATATAGAAACTGAATTTTGGAGCAGAAAAAGGTGAGTGTTACAATAACCTTGTGGCCTTAGATCAACTTTAGAGACAGAAAAAGAGAAAATAAGGTAGAGCGAAACATGAAGAAGGAGGAGGATTTTATCTTGACCTGATTTAAGATGCCAGCGGTTTGTCCTCTCATTTTATTCTCCCTCTGCTGTGTCTTTATCTCTGACCCATTCTGCTCTGCGTTGTCCATTTCTTTTTTATACAAACCACGTTTTCCCACCCACATGTGAATACTGAATGTAAAATGTACATTTTTACCTCATCCTCCTACCTGATACCACATTGTATTCAATACAAAAATAAATATTTAAGCACAAAGGAAGACAGCAAGAATAGTAATAGTTGTTATTATATTTGAAATTACTTGTTTTTCCATTTTAATATATTTTAAAATGCCATTCCAGTCTTCAGTGTCACATGATTCTTCACAAATCATTCTAAAACAGAGTTAAGGCATGAAACTCTGAGTTGGCGCAGTCCGATAGGTCCAACTCAATCTGACCTAATGACATCATTATCATATGGCTCAGCTGATTGGTTTTCTCCTGTATCAGTAGCCAATGAGCTTATTGCTCAATATTCAAATACCTGGCTTTCGTTTGCTGTAGCAGTTTGGCAGCACACTTCAGAAACCCTCCACCTTCCCCAGCTCCACCTGTATAGATCTGCTACGAGGTGATTCGTGTATGTGATATGGGGGTTATTCATATGTGTTATATGTGCAGCAGCAGTATTTCCTACATGCTCACAGCAGCATATTGTGGATGTATTGGCAGAAGCAAGTCTCGGTACTTGCTCTGCCGCAGCAGCAGCGTTGCAGATCTATTCCGCCAAGACTAAATAGAGTAACACTGTCATACATTACCATGTCAATCCCTCCGAGAGTTGTCATGACAGAAATATATTTATCGTGTGCACAAGAAACAATGTTGAATATACTTGATACTTTTTTCAGGATTCTTTGATGACTAGATTTCATTTATAGAAAACTTTTGCAACATTAGAAATGCCTTTGTTACATTTGATTCTTAAAAATTTTGATTCTTTGTTACTTTGATTCTTATCCTTTTCGAGCAACATTTGACACGCATTTCATTATATCATAGTGGATGTTTTACTAGTTTCCACATGTTTTGGAGAGCTCTTAAAAGTGTGATGCACAAATTTTTCCCTGTCTGCTTCTTTGCTGCAGCTCAGGATAGTCTCTAGTAAAAGATTTGGATGTACTTTACTTGTGGTGGCATTAGGCTACTAATTATTGCTATTAGGAAAAAGAGACCTTTGATATATTATGCCCCCTTGATGTTTCAATAGTAAATACAGTATGTCAACCGATGAAGAAAAGTGCTTTCAAGCGATTTTATTGCGTTTTTAAAACATAAATTTTAACGATGTCCTATATTTTCAACAGGGGCCAGCTTTGGTTTTGAAGTCTATCATACGGAGCTTTAAAAACACAGGAGCCACTTTGAGTCTCTGATCTGCCATTCTCTTATACAGTACATAAAGACTGTCACTGAAAGTGTTTAAGGCTTTTTCAAAGTGGAGTGAAAATACTGAATATTGATCAGTATTGCAGTAATCCCACAGAAGCAGGGATTGCTGGCAGGTTCTGTTGGCTGGAGTGAGACTGCGTTGGTGACAGGATTCAGATTGGTACGATGAGTGTGACTGCCTTTGATGCTAAAGTGTTTGCGTATCTGTAGGTTTCTGTGCGTGAGTGTGCGTGCCGCTTTTTCATTGCGTTCTCCTCCATTTCTCTCCCTCCTGCTCTCTTTCTCTCTCCCCAATCCTGTAAAACACTTCAAACCAATAAAATGCTGTTGCACTCCTGTCTAGCCTAGATTGAACAGGAGAAACAGGTGTGGTCTGTCTGCGATCAGCCTTGTTAAACACACACTGCAGCTCATGTTGATCAGAACACAGGCTCTGTCTGCACAGACAGAATATCTGATTAAATCCCTATTGCCTCACCACACTAGAATGCACCACAATACAAGATATATGCTGCTGTCCTTTATTTCGCCACCAAAAGTATCAGCATGCACTAGAAAACATAAGGATTTGTGCAGATGAAAAAAAGTGCGCACAAAAAGGTCAACACAATTAAGTGGATTAGCCCTGAAAAAGCTGCAGCTGATTAAATCACAGCATTCTTCTCCTCCCAAAACACCTGGCATGTTACAGCAGGTGGTCGAGCTGGAGGTGGTAGCCAAAAAATTATTAAGCAATATTGCTTGTGACTGTATTAAAAAGCTACAGCTGTAAATTTTTCCACAGTGTTCCCAATATTAGGGGAGATCAGGGCAAAGAGAGCCACGGGGTAAGACAAGCCTCCACTTGTTTCTAGGCGGCTAAACACAAAATGGATTATGTGAGAGAATTTTTAGGAAGAAGTAATCTGTTCTTTTTGTCTGTGGTGAAGGAGGACTTGTAGGGGATAAATGATGGTGAGCTGTTTAATTTGTGACAGTTACACCTTAGGTGTGTATTATTTTTGTATTATAGCGGGGCCGTAGAATGCTTGAATCTGATTGGCTGATGAATGTTCTAAGGTGTGCAATTATTTTCAGGGAAACGCACGGCGAACATAGTTCCAGGCAGCTCTTGACCGCATTACAGTTCCATATCACTTCACAAAATGATTTCAGTTATTTCAAAGATACAACAGCAAAATAACCGAAACACACAACGACACTGGCCAACACTCGACACTGATGATTTTATCAGTAAAATAGTTTAGCAACTTAAAAGCTACATGACATTTCTCACAAGTGAGGTAACGGTGCTGTACGTGAAGAAATTAACTTAAAGTTTCAATGTTAGTAGGGACGCTGCTGCAGAACACTTTTGAGAGACACACAGACTCAACAGACTCCAAATTAAACCATGGTTAATTTTCGTAAGGGCTCCGTTACTAGGTCTAAAATGACGTTTTGGAATTAGCAACGGAGGCGTTGGATGAGATGTGGAAGAAATGATACTCACAATAGTATTTTAAGTACAAAAACCAGAGGAATGCCTTGAAATATATCATCTGATCAGTGTCTTGAGATGTGGTAACCGTAGTACAAGTGGAATAATCACCTTGGGTGTGTATTATTTTTCTAATAATTCAATTGCCCGTCGTCAATTACTCCTTACATTATTTCAATGGCCTGGAGTCAGTTATTCCACTTACAGTGCCCTCCACTAATATTGGCACCCTTGGTAAATATGAGCAAAGGTGGCTGAGAAAATAAATCTGCATTGTTTATCTTTTTGATCTTTCATTCAAAAAATTCACAAAATTCTAACCTATCGTTGAAGTAAAACAATTGAAAGTGGGGGGAAAATATCATTGTGAAATAAATGCTTTCTCTAGATCATACTGACCACAATTATTGGCACCCAATTATTGCAATGTCCTTTTCCCAAGATAGCAGCCCTGAGTTTTCTCCTGTAATGCCTGAAGAGTTTGGAGAACAAGAACACCTGATAAGAGTTTAGAGACCATTCCTTCATGCAGAATCTCTCCAGATCCTTCAGATTCACAGCTCCATGTTGGTGCTTCTCCTCTTTAGTTCACCTCACTCATTTTCTATAGGGTTCAGGTCAGAGGACTGGGACAGCCATGGCAAAAGCTTCATTTTGTGCTCAGTGACCCAATTTTGTTTTGATGTTTGTTTTGGATTATTGTCCTGATGGAAGATCCAACCACGGCCCACTATAAGATTTCTAACAGAGGCAGTCAGCTTTAGATTATATATCTGTTGATTTTTGAGAGAATCCATGATGCCGTGCTTCTGAACAAGAAGTCCAGGCCCTCCGGTAGAAAAACAGGCCAACAACACTTAAGATCCAGCAGTATATTTAACCGTGGGCATGGGGTACGTTTTATCCCTGTTTCTACTAAACCCATCTAGTGGGTTTGCTGCCAAAAAGCTTTTTAGTTTCTCTGACCATAGAAGCCAGTGTCATTTGAAGTTCCAGTCATGTCTGACAACTGAATATGCTGGATTTTGTTTTTGAATGAACGAGGAGAATTTTTCTTGAAACCCTCCTGAACAATATGTGCTGATGTAGGGGCTGTTTGATATTTATATTTTTTTATATCTGATATTTATATCTTTCTGACTCCAACACTCAACTAATCTCTGCAATTCTCCAGCTGTGATCCTTGGAGAGTCTTTGGCCACTCAAACTCTCCTCCTCAGCGTGCATTAGGGCGATATAGACACACGTCCTCTTCCAGGCAGATTTGGAACATCTTTAGTTAATTGGAACCTCTTAATTATTGCCCTGATGGTGGAAATGGGGATTTTCAACGCTTTAGCTTTTGTCTTACAGCATGGATGATTAAGGGAATTTGGCCTTTGTTTTCTTTAAATTTATAATCCTTTGGAACAGGAAGTCATAGCTGGACAATTTCATGCTCCTAGTCTCCCTGCTATGCTAAAAAAAATTAAATATGAATGGGAATATACTTCAGAGATATTTTACTCATAAGAATTTCCAGGGGTGTCAATAATTGTGGCCAACATGCATTGGAGAAAAACATTTATTTTATCATGAGATTTTCTCCCCACTTTCAATTGTTTTACTTCAATGATAGGTTAGAATTTTGTGAATTTTTTAATGAAAGATCAAAAGGATAAACAATGCAGATTTATTTTCACAGCCACCTTTGCTCATATTTACCAAGGGTGCCAATATTAGTGGAGGGCACTGTATATTACAGTTACCACACCTCAAGACATTGTTCAGATGATTTATTTTAAGAAATTTGTAATTTCTTATGCTTCTCATCCTGAGCTTCTATTGCCATTTCCAAAACATGATTTTAGAGCCAGTATTGGAGGCTTGAGCCACTGATAATGCAGATATTAATGTAGACTAATGCAGTTATTAGAGAAATTAAATTAAATTACCTGGGTCACTTAACAGTGTTCGGCAGCAGCATCTAACAGTGCACCTGTAAGTTTAACTGCTTCAACAAAAGTATTCAACAAAACTATTGTACTGATAAAGTTGAATAGCAGTGCTGACAACAAGTTTCTGTGCTCATGTGTGTCTGTACTGTATGTGGGCATGTTTTTATGGGAGAGAGAGCAGGAAAAAGAAAGCATGCTTTTTGTAGATAAGATGTAGATAATAAGATGATTTTATTGGTAAGATAATGAGATGATTTTGTTGGAAAAACATGTAAATAGTTTGTTGGTTTTATCCTGTCGTTTGATATATTTGTTTGATTGGTAAGTGATTTTGTGGGTTTTGGTTCTTTTGCTGTTGTAGGCTGTAAGGATCTTTGAAGTAACTGAAATCATTTGGTGAGGTGATATGGAAGTATAATGCGGTCAAGACCTGCCTGTAACTACTTGAGCTGTGCATTTCCTGAAAAATAATTGCATAACCTTAGAACATTCGCCAACAAATCAAAATCAAGCGTTCAACAGCCATGTAAGTATAGTAATAAGCAATTTATGTCCAAAAAAGTGTTTTGGTTTCTTTCGAATTGAATTCCTTTATGTCCAGAGTTATGATGATGTAGAGAAAATTGATGTAGGAAATTGTTAAGATATACAATACATGGCACTTAGCTTTATCTTTTGAGTTAAGGCTTTTGCAAAATGGATACTATAGGCTAAGGATGAGCCGCCAATGCATGCCCATATGATAAATAGGCTTACAGCTTGAAGAAATGGAACATTAAATAGAACTACGATGACACTGATACATTTATTCAGCTACGATGCATTAAACTGATCAAAAGTGACACTACAGACATTTCTAAAGTAAAAGTTTCCACAGTTTACACAACAATATTTAACAGCACAGCTGTTTTCAGCATTGAAAATAATAAGAAATGTATTAGTTTAGTTAGTTAGTAGGAAATCAGCATATTAGAATAATTTCTTAAAGATCATGTGACACTGAAGACTGGAGTAAAAAAACTGAAAATTCAGCTTTGCATCACAGGATAATATTAAAACAGTTCTTTTAATTTGTAATAATTCACAGTATTACTGATTTTACTCTGCATTTTAAATCAAATAAATGCAAATAAATTAACTTGGTGAGTGTAAAGAGACTTTCAAAAACATTTTTTTTTTAAAATCTTACCATACACACACACCAGTCCAGGGAGACCATTTAAGTTTTTACCACTGCATGCTGGGAATGTGGCAGCACCTCTGCTGTTAGCCATCTGTTGAGTGGACACGACTTAGACTCAAATCAAACGCTGCCGCCCACACGCTGTGATGGTATCGATACTCTAACCTCCCAATGCTTCATCTATCTCTCCAGAACTCCAGAACAGCGGGAACATCACTCTGCGTCACACTGACTAATGAACATTGATAGCCCTCGAGGAGGACAGTGGGTAATCCCGGGAGCATGTCGAGGAGACGGGGATCAATAAACGCTGCTTAATAACTGTCTATCTCTCCAGCCGCTAACACTGATGACCATTTGGTCAACACAACACTCCCTATGCAGCCTTTTGTCTTCATTGTCACGTTTAATTAATTTTAAATGATGATTTTTAATGTTTTTTGCATTTGTGTGTGAGAATGTGCATTTAAAATCTGAGACCGCTTGTGAAAATGTTTTTTTTCTCGTAACAAATTAGATTATCTGAATACCAATTTGTCCCTGTTTTGCTTTAATTGACTCCATACACTTGTGTCAAATCTCATGACTATGTTATCCAACATGATTTGAGAATGATCCAAATCCATTTTCTATCATAATGTGTCTTTGCTTTAAAATTTTCAATATCCTTTGTTTATTTCTTGGTTTTAATTAAATTTTGAATCCCAAATTTTCATTGTGCCCCCAGACTTTTAGATCCCACTATTTATGTACGAATGTATTGCCTTCAGCAAAGACCACATAGACTTAATTAAACTACTTTGTACCCTTCAGTGACGGCCATCAAACTGTAGCACCTGCGCATAACAAGAGACTCATTTTAAATATAGATTAGCTCACCTTCTCAATATTGACACCATTTATCTCTGTACTTTAACTCAAAAAGTTAAAACTGAAGGCAATCCAGGTAGGAGCAACAAATTCACTTTACCTACCTATACAAACCTATACTATTCTGGCCAATCTATACAGTAGCCCCTACAAAGACAAGCTAGAAATGAGTTTTATTGAGTAAAATAGAACAGGGCGGTAAGAATGAGATTGAGAGGTCAGGGGAGTGAATTGCCTTGTAATTGCAAACAAACCAACAGTTGAGTGCACATGTATGAGGCTG
Source organism: Tor tambroides (assembly GCA_021397915.2). NCBI lineage: Eukaryota > Metazoa > Chordata > Actinopteri > Cypriniformes > Cyprinidae > Tor > Tor tambroides. The sequence goes on from JAFVLL020021726.1 coordinate 27,320, forward strand.
TATGTGTGTGTGTGTGAGAGAGAGAGAGAGAGAGAGAGAGAGAGAGAGAGAGAGAGAGAGAGAGAGAGAGAGAGAGAGAGAGAGAGAGAGAGAGAGA